>JADRCD010223808.1:0-12622 GCA_019843815.1 Montemys delectorum | reverse complement strand
AGCCACACCTTCTAATCTGCACCAAATGAAGACTAAATATTTAAACACATTAATTTATGAAGGCCATTTTTACTTAAACCACCACAATCATTGAAACTTGTAAGGCTGTATATTTTTTATATTAAAAAAAATCACTCCAGTGTTAAGATGGGAGAATCACAAAGAAAAAGGAGGTAAATCATTTTGGTATTGTCAGAAGATTATTCTACTTAGAAGGCATTTTTTCCTTATTTATGTTAATTATGAGTAAATCAACATGTAAGCTATATCCTTTACTACATATAAATAATCATTTCATTGAGCTTAAAAAATAAGGGACTATGGATACTATGTTATTTATCATTTTTATTTAATTTAGAGATTAATTTTCATGTCAAAGAATGGCTTTTTGCACTTTCTTTAGATTCATTTTCATTAACTCAATCACTAACTTCTTATAAATAGTATATTTATTTTGTAGTTATTTTTAAAATATTAAATATAGGATAAAGATTCTTAAACAATTTCCAGAATAGTCTCTAATCTTCACACAAATGCAGTATCAATCAAATGAACTGTGTCTCTACAATTGGCCCTTATGCCAACTAGCAATGAATACAAAGATAATGGAGATCTTTGAAAGGTCACTCAATAATTTTAGTAAATTTTTAACATTGGAGAGTTATACAATTTGTATTCATTGAACCACAAGGCCAAATTCTTTTGGAGGTATAATTATATTTTCAACCAAGGAAGAAAATAGTCTAATTATCTTTTGTGTCATATCCAACATATCTATAAATCTCTTGAATGGTGAGCCTTTAGGCTTAATATTTTCTGAGACAAAACTACTCTGAAAGAAATCTTAAGGGAGAAATGATTTATTTTATTTCACAACTCAAGATATGTTCTGTCATAGTGGAGATGCCAAGGATGCTGGGGCTTGGAACATCTACCTTTAAGTAGAAAGGAATAAATAAATATGTGTTGCTATCTCATTCTGTCGCAATGTGTGCGTATGTATGTGTTTCAAAATCTGCTGCTGCGTCATTTCCTCTATCTCTCCCCCTCCCCTCTCTCTCTACCTCTGATGGTGATTGATATCACTCACAATGGATAGGGCCCTTTGTCTCTATTAATATAATTCAAAAACCCCCACAGGCTGATGCTCAAGGACTCCATTCTCCAGGTGTTTCTAGATTCTGTAGAGTCAATGACAGACAAAATCATCAACAAAAATCCCTTGGCGCTCAGTCCGCAAATATTCTTTCATGTTATATTCAATTAATTTAATATTTAAAAACCAGTACTGATTTATTTAACTCATAACTTAATCCTTATGTACCATAGATCTCTTATAGTAGAAACACTAATGCAAGTCTAACCATTTTAGTTGATGTAATTTCCCAATATCTCTTAGCAGAGGATCATCAGCTAACAGCATTTTGGTAAAGATTGCTATAAAAATAAGTACAGGACACTAAATAACCCCTACTGCTACCAACTGTGCAAGTACTATTGGAAATTTTAGCTAGAGACAAGATTGTATCTATGTAGTAAGAAGTAGACATTTTCTTTAAAGCTCAATTTATTCTTCTCCAAAATCAAGCTAAATCTCTATTAATTTGCTTAGTGTGGGTAGGTAATTTTCCATAGGCAGGTAATTTATTTTCATTTTAGTCATCTCCTCAAATACTTTCAATAATATTTTCAGCTTTTCCACCAAACTTGTCTTATAGAAGAAGATATCTGCACAAAAATAAAGTACTGGCACATCTTGTTGATTCTTTCTACATATATCTTAATCCATTTACTAGTCTTTATCTCCATCGACAAAATTCTGGTGACTACAACCCCTTTCTAGGTTCTTCCTGTTACTGACAAAAATCACTGCTTTTATTTCTAGAGTTCAGATTTCTGCACAATATCCAGATTATTTAAAATTCAGTTGCATCATAAACCTGCTTTGTCTTAGATTTGTATGTTTACATATTAAACGTGCAATAAAATTAAAGAGTAAACATGCCCTGCAGCTTCCCCATAGGATTTTTGGAGTTGCTACTCATTTGGCAGGTTTAGAAGTATCATGAAGACCTTCTCATTTCTGGATCAAAACCAATCCAAATGTAGATTTATTCCCTTGGTCATGGTAATACAGATGTGTTCTGGATAAGAGTAAGTGACAGTAATTTGCCCATTTGTTTAAATGAACACCCACTTAGTGCAACTGATAGTGATCCCAATGTTTTTCTTCATTTTGCAAAACATGATATGGTCCTTTGCATTTGGATTACTGATGTTACTTTAAAAATTTTACAGCATCACCCTTTAACAAAGAGATAGTTATGGCTAGCACAGAGAGATATAAAGAGAAATTCTTAGTTTTATAACCATGATTAACTTTTGGGTCAAATGCTGATTATAGGTTATTATTTCTATTTTCAATAAATAAATTAGTAATTTATTTATCAATAAATACCTTATAATTTGATGTAGAGGTAGTTGAACTTTCATTCTTATAAGACCATCTTACATAGTTTTTAAAAAGTTAAACGTGTTATTAACAGATAGAGATGCAATATTGTGATCTTATGGGAGTGTTTAAAAATCACCTAATATTTTGGGTCATCTTTTATTTAGAGCATGTTCAATGTTAGTTAAGTGTACTACCAGAAAGTTACAACACCACAGTCATTTCCTTCCAGTACTAAACTATGGAAAGAGTAATTCTCTGGATGAGTTTTAAAAGAATTAGATACAATACATACCACATTGCAGTGCCCAGTACAAAGCAACCCATAACAAATTGCTCCTATCAGCAATTACAATTGGAAAACACTATGATCAAGCCAGGCTCAATATTGCTTAAGAAATTATATGAGTCAGAAAAAAATCAGTTAATTATTCTTTTTCTCCATTATTGTCCAGTGTCAACAGCTTAATTTACCACTTTGTTGCATCTGAAGATGCTTTTCCTTAACTCAAACAACTTTCATACAATAAATAAATACATGTAAGTCCAGATTCTGAAAATGCACTCCGAAGATTGGTTTCCTTGCAACCACATAATTACAACTGTCAATTCCTATTTCTCCAGTGTTAAGTGCAAGCTCACTGGTAATGACCCCTACTGGTGAGTAATTAGCTCCCTCTGATGTAGGTGTCAGAAGTTCTGGCTGGTGTGTGCTAATGCGAAATTCACTACTACGAAAGATGCAGCAAAGTCAAAACACAAACAGACTCTTCAGAGAACAAAATCCCAGCAGGCTAAAGTTTTAAAATAATTTACCTGCTGGTAGATCCAATAAACCTGCTGATTATTGGCCACTCTCCCCAAAGCCTGCTGTGGCTTACCTACTCAACTGAGCAGGCTGCTATTCTAAGTGATTGCTAATAGCACATGGCAAGGATATAGAAGCCGTGGTTTATTATTGCTATCAGGAAAATGAGGAGAGCACTTACTACTTGACTAGAAATAACATGAACAATCAGAATATATTTTCACATGTATTTTTTTACTGTGCGATGGTTTTCAAGAGAAAAACCTAAAGCATTTGGAATTGTATTTATCTACTACTATTGTACAGTAAATATTTTTGTTGTTTTGTTTTCTCCTGAAGCAATGTATTTAAAACATTAAAAAATACACACTGTTAATACTTTCTTTGGGAAACATGCTATGCATGCCTGAATCTCATAGACTGCATTATTTATAACCAGAAAGATTATTCACAGGATTTTTAGGTAATTTTTTTATAATATATACTCTTGTAACCAAATTCTTGTAAGTTGTAAAAATATGGGGATATATTGATTATTATTTTTATTAGAATATAGTACAAATCCTTATTAACATGCTAATCTTCTCATAAACTAGATTACAGAATGATTCCTTACCTCTCTGTATATTTTCAATAACAGTGGCAGGGGGAGTTTGTCTTGAAACTCCTTACTTCAAAATAGTCTTCTTGTATTTTCTTCATTCAAAGTCATTGTCCTATTGATATTCATTTGAAAAGATGTGATGAACATTTTCATGAAACTTCCTTGACACAAATGATGCTCAATACTTGACATGGGAATGTTTTGAAATTAGATGTTAAGAAGCCTTCTAAAGCATAAGGATTTTGTAGTTCTCCTTTTAGTATGGCATAGGACAAAAAACCATGGGCTGGCCTTGATATATGAGGATGTGTCTCACCAGTATCCCTTCATGATGTATGGGATGTCACCCATGTAACTTTTCTTTTTCAGATAAGCAACCATGGTGGTAGAATCTAGAAGTCCTGTTAAGGACAAGGACTCACCTTCAGTTACTCTATGGAGCCAACTGTTGCATTTCAGTGCTTAGACCTTTATCTATACAACTCACAACTGCAGCAGTTATACACAGTGAGTTCACAGCAGCATTAGAGAGAACTCATAAAATGTCTGTATTAGACAATGAATAGCTGAGAATCAGAGGGACCTAATTAACTAGATCTTTGAATGTAAAGAATTTTAAAGCCTGGCGTGCACTGGGGAGGCAGAGGCAGGCGAATTTCTGAGTTCGAGGCCAGCCTGGTCTACAGAGAGAGTTCCAGGACAGCCAGGGCTATACAGAGAAACCGTGTCTCAAAAAAAAAAAATTTAGAGAAAGAATGCAAACCCAACAATCAAAGACCCAATGCGGTGTTCTGTGTGAAATTTATTTTAAAACATAAGAGCAAATATAAACAACTGCAAACTTTAACATAATGATTGAATAAATTCTACTAAATGTCTAAACATTTTTTGTACAGTTGTTCTTATTTATATCTTTCAGTTGTCTCTATATGAATCTCAAAAGAACTAAGAGTTGTTTGAAGACTCTTTTTGTTGTTGTTGTTGAAGACTGACCAAAATAATTTTTTGCCAGGTTCTCCTAAGAGACAGTGTTGGCATTGCCCTATGTTAACGTCAATCAGGTATCAAATGCCATGTACTATTTATCCAAGGAAGCTATATCACTTTGAATTTTGCTGCTGTTTATCTTTCTTGTAAGGCAGTAATCTGGAGAATTCGTTTTCAGGATCTGCCTTTTAATCATTCACAGCTACTGTGCCCAGTTTGGGACTATGAATATTGTTTAAATGAGGCAAATCAAGCATTCCTGTTTGCAAAGACACAACTCAGAGCTTTGCAGACCTAAGCATCTTGATTACCTAAAAGAGTTTTGGATGCAGCCTCATGCTGTGGTACCTTCTATTATTGGGGATGGCAGTGGTGTATCAATAAAACGTCTTTCCCTACTATTTGATTTTCATAATTATTTATACATATTTCTTTTACTTATTACAAAATTATAGAAAACTATTTTACACTCTAAATGTTGCATGAGGAGACTCGCTGTGATCATCAACATAAGATATACACATGCATTCATATACAGTATCATATGTATCTATACACACATACTATACATACAACTACATATGTTGCTTTTATTTAAAAGAGGTATAAGAAATTCTATTATTTAAGGGAAATTATTTGGAAGAAATAGATAGACAGATATAGATATACATACTCAAAATTTAATGTTGATACAATTTGCTACCTATCATTTATTAGTTAGCCATTAATCCATGCTTCATTTAATTTTATATTTTTAAATTGATAAACTTATTTATTTCTCTCACACTTCTCTTTCTCTCATGTATGTGAATGCATGTGTGAATGTTTGTGTGTGTGGTGTTCATATGCAAATACTGGCATGTAGAAGTAATTGGACAACCATGTGGACCTAGTTCTCTCCTTCCACCATGTATGGACAAGTTATTGAACTCAGGTTATGAGGCTTGATGACAAGGGCCATTATTCCCTGAGCCATCAGACTTATATCTGATTTTAAATCATTCACAAACATTGCTTGCCTTTCTTCCTGGCTCAACTACATGTCTCTCCTTACATGCTGAGTTCCATGCAGTCCTGGGTCCTTCTTCTCCATCATGCTTACCCTACATTGCCACAAAGCCTTCTTTTCTTCCCACTACAATACTAAGCACCTTGGAACAGGCTGGTCTTCTGCACACCCACTGAGCTTTGAGTTTATCATTAACCCCTGATCGTGAGCTGTCTATTTGTCTAATGACCATTGTGCCCTATGGTGTCTGCTTGCCCCAGTAGGACTGTCTTGAAAATTACTCTAATTGCATATCCTCAAGGCCTCACATTTAAGTTGCAAACATTTTTTTTAAGGTTGTATATTTTTAGTTTTGTTATTTATTGAACATAGTCTCTTCCATGTTATATAGGAAAGGGAAATTTGGGAACTTTCTATTTTCGCTAACATTGCATGATGTGAGAATTCTCAATGCCTGTGAAGCTGAGGCTGTCAGAGTCTGTTGGGCAGTGGCAGATTGATGAGAAATGAAAGATATGTGGGAGATACTTTTTTTTTTCCTTTTAGTAGGCTAAAGGCAATTAGCTAAGGTGATCTTTTATGGCTGAATTACCCTGTCATGGATCGAGAAGAGAAAATAATTGGAAATATGTGCTGAGACTTTTACCCTCAATACTCTTGCTTCACAATCTGCAACCAAATTTGAAGCACAACATAGGGGCTGGTGGATATCAATCATTCACATCCCTCAATCGGAGATCATGTTGGTGAGGAGGTAGAGTAAGGTGAGACTTCGAATTTGTAAAAGCTGTGCTGATTCTTTGGGAAGAAGGGAACAGATACATCTCAAAATCCAACTATACCACTCTTGGTATATACCTGAAGGGCACTTCATCCTACCACAGAGAAAACTGTTCAGCCACATTCATTGCTGCTCTAGTAAGAGCAAGAAACTGGAAACAACCAAGGTGCCCCTTGAGTCAAATGAGTAAAGCAAATATAGTACATTTACACAGTGCAATTTTACTCTGCTGTTTGAAAAGTGAAATAGTGAAGATTGCAGTTAAATAGATGGAACTACAAAAAAAATCTTAAGTGAGGTATCCCAGGCCCAAAAAGACAAATATTTTATTGATTTGCTTATAAATGCATATTAGCTATTAAGCCAATGACATGCAAGCTAAAATCTAAAGAACCACAAAGGTTATGTATTGAGTAAGAGACAAGGAGAGGACACATACATTGCACTAAGAAAGGGAAATAGAAATAGAAAGTTTTTAGAGAAAGGTTCTGTGGAGCTGGAGGGGTTGCAGCCCCTTAGGATGAACAACAACAATATGAACTAACTAGTAATCTCAGAGCTCCCAGGGACCCAACCGCCAACCAAGGACTATACATGGTAGGACTGATTGTTTTGGCAGCATGTGTATAGTAGAGGATTGCAAAGTTGATCATCAAAAGGAGGAGAGGTCCTCGGCCCTGTCAAGGTTCTGTGCCCCAGTGTAGGGGAATGCCAGAGCCAATAAGTGGGAGAGGGTGGGGTGGCAGGCATGGGGATGGGGGAGGCAACAGGAGTTTGTTCTTGTTTTTGTTTGTTTGTTTGTTTGTTTGTTTGTTTGGAGGGGAACTGGGGAAGGAGAAATTTACATGTAAATAAAGAAAATATTTAATTTAAAAAAAAGAAATAGAAAGTTTTAGATAGATGATGTAGGTTGACTGTAATGGCAGGATCTTGTAAGAAACAGAGGGAAAAGGGATGAATGAGGGAGAGAATATAGGGAGAGACAGCTAAATGTAAGCACCATTTGAGGGGTAGTTTAGAAAACTAATACAATAATTATATATACATATATTGCTAAATAATGTACAGAGGCCAACTGCCTGTCTCTTGTCACCAAATGAAACAACTTTCAAACAACCCAGGCTGTTGCCAAGATTAAAGATTGCTCTCCTCAATCTGACCTCAAGGGACTATTTTTAAGGACAATATCTTTTAACTTTATTATTGTCTCTTCTCTCTCAAGGTATTTATTTTAATAATATTAAACAAAGAAATGTAAGTAAATAATGCTCACAAAGATTAGGGCAAGAAAAAAAAGATCAAAGCATAAACTCAACTAGTAATATTTTTTTCAAGAGCATGGAATACAGCAAACAGAAGGTAAACTTAGAGAACACATCGAGAGTGGTGACTCACACCTGCACTATAGTACTTTAGAAATGAGCCAGGAGGTATACTACAGGTTTGGAGGGCATGGACTTCAGAGTCAAAACTTATTCCAAAAGAAACAATTCATACTTGATAAATGAATTTTAAAACACAAAGTAGAACTCAGCAGAAACTCAGGCAATTGAAGCAAAAGGACTTCTTTTTAATTATATACAGGGTTCTGGGTAATGTACTACAGGAAAGTAAGATGAAGATTTCAAAGGCTTTGTAGAGCTAAGGGATTGTTTAAGGCTAAATGTTAATGAGAAATTATCCTTAAATTTTGATTACTCATACTTTCCTGAGAGAAATAAAATATCTGAAATTGTCAGTACTAACTAAAAATTCATGACATGGAAAAAAATAAAGAGCAGATTATATAAGATATCAAACATAGAATGTTTTTATACTATCCATGAGAATGTGGCAGTGAATTCCTAGCCAAGACACTTTCAAATAATCACTAAGTATGAATTATATCACAAATTTTGTTAATATAGTAACCTTCTAACATCACTAAGTCATATCAGTAATCAATCAAGAAAAATAAAGAAATTTGAAAAGATCTAGAGTGAAGATTGAAATAATCCAATCATAAATAGAGAAGAAACACCAATCATTGCCCTTTTCTATATTAGCACATACATGTCTAAGACTACTATATCAATAAAATAAGAGAAACAATTATGCTTCTAATTCAATGAGAAATATGATGAAGAGGTTCATTTCTAAGATGAAATTTAAGGAACAAGGAACATTCAAGAAACATAAAAAAAAAATATCATGGTATTTCTTCTTTCCTGGTAATATTAACTTTAACCCTTTGCACTCTCTTCACAATACAAGACAGTAATAAACAATTTAACATAAGAGAGTCAATGAAATGATTCTTAAGTATATTCTGCTATGCTCATAGGTTAGTGTCTAGCCTAATTTGCATCAGAGGGGTACAGTCCAGCAACTGATGGGGTCAGACACAGAGATCTACAGCCACACACTGGGCAGACCCAGAAGAAACTCACAAAAGAGGAAGAGAAAAGATTATTGGAGAAGGGGCAAGTTATCAGAAGAACATGGCCTACACAATTAACTAAGCAGTGCTCACTGGGGTTCACATAGACTGAAGAGACAAACATGGACCCTGTACGGTTGTGAGCTAGAGCCTCTGCATGTATTTCATGAAGCTGGGTGTTCTGGTGGGACTCCCAACAGTGGGAAAGAGGTGTCTCTGATGTTTTTGCCTGGAATTGGCACCTTTCACCTCCTAATAGTTTTCCATGTACAACTGTGATATGAGGGTTTCTCTCCATCCTCATTGAGCCATCTCTACAGCCTTAGAAAAATATTTCTAACACAGAATAATGTTGTCTTCAGCTTTATTTTCTATAAGTGAGACGTAGCATTTACAGTTGAAACCAAAAGGTATTTGTGCACTTAGGAAGAGAGTTGCAGAGAAATGATAAATACATTCCTAATTAATGCATTTTTGTTTTATTGTCAATTGCTTCTATGTTGCATAATATAAAAAGTATATACATAGGTAGCATAAATGAATATATTGACATGTGTTTATCTGTGAGACATATACAGCTCCTATTCATATGATATTTCTATCTCTCACTTTGGACACATTGCATGTGGACTAAAAACAATATAACTAATTATAGAAGTCAGAAGATTAATTTTAGCATTGTATTACAGTTGATTAATGTTTTGATATGTTTCAATGACCTCATTTAAATTTAAAAGTATTGTCAAAGAGGCAATAATATGCATTCTTAAATCAGACTACCTAACGAACGTCTGCTTCTTATTTACAAGATATTTTCCCTCAAGCAAAGAAATCTCAGTGGAATTTGCTTTTCCCATTTTTAAACTGAGATAAAAATAGCATTTCCTTTATGAAATTCTTTGAAGAAAATTAATAAATACAAAGCAATTAGTGTAGTTCTTGGTGCAAGTTCTCTACCAGCAATAATTGCTGCTGTACCTACAAGGAGATATTTTTAAAGTACAACAATGAAAACACTTTAATTTGCATTTTTAGCTTATTGTTTTAATGCAGGAACCTAGGTCCCTTATTAAAAGAGACATATTTATGTAATTTAAGTTTAATCATTTCAAATGTTGAATAACCCTAGAATAGCTCTCCTTTGATATTATATTAAAATAATAGTGGGTTAAGAGGACTGTCTTTGTTTATAAATTTGAGGATTTGAAGGTGTGTTTTTATTTTTATAATTTATTTTACCATTGAAAATTCCATTCCTGTATTTGATTCAGATTCCTGTCAGCCTTTACTCACCTTTTCTCTCTCCTGTTCCTGTCAAACTCCCCTCCCTCTTTTAAGTCTCTTCTTATGGTAATTTGGCTTGTGACCCATTGAGTTCAACTAGAGTCTGCTGTGTAGACATCTGGGATGGGCATTATCCAAAACAGCCTGGTAGACTCACAGGTTTAATCTGTCTCAGAACACAAGGATTCATCCTTATCTGTGATCAACCAATAGCCAAGATTTAAGCATGCAACCCTAAGCCAAACCCCAATATTCATGACTGACTTTGAAAGACTGATTTGTACGTGTCAATAGAGGCTATTGTAACTGTTGTCACTCCATAATTGCAGTGCTTTGCCACATCCAGGAGACATTTCCAGCTCTTATACTCTTTCCAACTACTTCCAAGATGCTCGGCCAGGCTTTAGGAAGGTGGTATAGATGCCTTATATAGAACTGCACACTTAAATGCCCCTTATTCTCAGCACCGTAAGTAGCGTAAGTTTCTGTAGTCGCCCCTGTTTGTTGCTAAGAGACACTTTAGTGAAATGTCTCTTAAGTCTGACAGGAGTTAGCATCTAAGTATAAACATTTTGCTACATAACAATAATATCCTCACACTAGTCCTATAACCTCCTCAGCCTTGGGTGTTTGACTGGTTTGACAGTACCTGGCAGGAATTTCTTTTCTTGTCTTGTCTTGTCTTGTCTTGTCTTGTCTTTACTCTTCTTTTCTTTTGTTTTCTTTTTTTTTTAAAGATTTATTGATTGATTGATTGATTGATTGATTGTATGTGAGTACACTATCCCTCCCTTCAGACACACCAGAAGAGGGCATCAGATCCCATTACAGATGGTTGTCAGCCACCAGGTGTTTGCTGGAAATTGAACTCAGGACCTCTGGAAGAGCAGCCAGTGCTCTTGACCACTGAGCCATCTCTCCAGCCCATTTTTTTTTTCTTTTCTTTTATTAGATACTTTCTTTATTTACATTTCAAATGTTATCCCCTTTCTTGGCTTCCCCTCTGGAAACCCCCTGTCTCATCTCCCTCCCCCTGCTTCTATGAGGGTGCTCCCCCACCCACCCACCCTTTTTCCTGTAGGACATTGCTCAGATTCAGTCTAAGAGAAATGGGTGGACTCCATATCCTTATTGTCACTGCTGAAGAAGTAGGCACAGCTCTCCTGGCAGGCTAATATTGGAATCCATAGGTTTCACAGCTCCATAACAATTCTGATGCTCTTTATACCCAGAAACCTGCTGAGCACCTTCTGATGTTTTGAAAGCCAGCCAGGCAGGAGGAAATCTCCAACAGTACAGATTTCTCTATGTCTTAACCAAGATGGGTCATCTCTTTGACATTAAAGCTTTGTTACCTAGTTTTTGTGAACATCCAAATAAATGACAAGATCCTGAATCATATGGGATACTTCTAAAAATGAATGGTGAAGAGGGAAATATCTTGATCCCAATACTAGGATTTCTTTTTGTTTTTGTTTTTTGTTTTTGTTTATTTGTTTTTTAATAACACCTGGGTGCTAAAAGCAGCATTATTTGGCAATGCAAAATATGGTTCTTTAAACTTTTATTTTTAAAATATTTTAATTATCTAACAAATCCTAAAGTGTCATCTGGCTTTTAGTACTACTTCTAGATCCTTGTGCATTCCATCCCCTCACCTCAACCTTGATTAAGCCTTGTATCCACAGATCTTGTCTTTTATATCAGCTATGCAATATCACCCTCCACTCCCTTAAGACATCCATCTGCCAGGAGTCACTTTCTCCTATTTAAATACAGAAGTATAAATATTTGAAATGACAGTGCACCATCAAAGAGAACAGGCAGTTGTCTTTGCAGAATGTTTTGTGTCTAGACAGTTACATATGTGCTTAAATTCCATTTCTGGCCATTTGTTTTTGCATGGATACACTTCAGTATTTCTTCATAGGAAATAAATATACATGTATTCAAAAATCAGACTCTGACCAATTCTGAAGTTGGTAAAGGAGGTTTTTCTGAAATATACTATGGGAAAGCTCATTCAGTGATGTGCAAGATAGACGGAGTGTGCCAAGCTCTTGGCCAAACTACGGTCTACTAGAATGAGTAGAAGGTGAATCAGTCTTCCAGGAGCAAAAAGGAACTTAGCCCAAGTCTATCTACTTTTGTTTCCTGAGTGATAGTAGTGCACATAGCTAGTCAAACTCAGTAATGCTTAAGTACAAAATATGCCAGAAACTAAGAGTGCTGAAAGTATGATGTTGCTCCTGTAAGGTGATGAGCAACAACATAAGTG
>JADRCD010223806.1:39249-55306 GCA_019843815.1 Montemys delectorum | reverse complement strand
TGGCAGGTGAGCATCACATTGTTTGCCCTGAGAACATCCTTACCTAGTCAATGGAAACTTGAGTTGGGGCTGGCACAGGCAAGTTTTCTGGGACATAACTGTTTATGCAACATAGTGTGCCCTTTACATCTCAGAGGGGTTGGATGAACAGTTCTGCTCGAGATTATAGCACACATGCAGTTTCATTCAGGTAGAACAGCAGTCACTGTACGCAGAAGATGGTGTTCCTTGGTAGAAAGCCAGGTAAATAAGGAACACATACATAGTTTATTTTAGGCTCTTTCACCTTCCTGTGGGTGTCCTGCTGGGAAGCGCATGACCTTGGAGCGAGGTTGTCTGGTTCAGATCTCAGCTTTTCTTACCCAATGAGACCTTGGGTAATGCTCACTTTCAGGGTGAGAGCCCATGTGTGCCCTCCACCAGGGTAACTATTTGGTAACAGGTGTCAGGTGGGCCTGGGGAGTGCCGTGAGGAATATCTTGATGTCGATAGAAGTAGGGTTCAGAGGGTCCAGTCAGCTTCTGTGGTACTTGGGGGTGCTGGTTAGTCAGGATTTCCATTGCTGTGAAGTTCTACCATTCTAATAAATGAAAAATATTTAATTGGGGGCTGGCTTAGAGTTTCAGAGGTTTAGTCTGTTATGGTGGGAAGCACGGCAGCATCCACACAGCCATGGTGCTGGAGAAGCTGAGAGTTGGACATTTTGATCTGGAGGCAGCCTGAAGGAAACTGTATTCCAGACTGTGCAGAGGTTGAGAACATACATGAGACTTCAAAGCTCACCTCTCCAGTGTCACACCTCCTCCAACAAGGCCAGACCTCCTAACAGTGCCACCCCCTAGGGGTCAAGCATTCACACGAGTCTATAATGGGGCCATACCCATTCAAACCACCATAGATGCACTTTTTGAGTTCTGGGAGCAGGCATTCTGTTTTTCTGTCGTATGAAGAATGTCAGCCTTACTCACTTCTCCCCCATTCAGCATGATCTGAGTCGGAGCCATCTAGGAAGTGACCCCACCAGCACCACAGCCTCCCTAATGAATGGTTACATGTGTTGCCAGGAGGATTTGAGTTGGCCAGCAGACATTTCTTACAAACAAGGGGCAAGTGGTCCCTCTGAACCAGGTTTCAACTACAAGGCTTTCACAATACCAGCATGGGGTGCTGGTCCTGACCCGCAGTTCCAATGGTCCTGTGAAGAAAGACCTCACCTGGCATTATGATACACAGTAGAAACGTAACACTTTCAGCAGCAACATGGAACTAAGATGTCCAAAGGTCTCACTGCTATAGAATGTGGTAGTCTCCTTAGGTTAGACCAGAGATGCGGTTGGTGTACTCTCGGAGCCACAAGGATATACCAAGAAACTGGCTAATAGGTTTGTCTACTTGCGCCCAAATAGTGGTCAACAAGTACTGCAGATGTTGCCCTCTGCCCCATTCTGAATACTTCAGACAAACCTCAGCCATCTAGCGAGCTCACCATGCCTCTGTGCGTGAGAGCTGCAAAGTGTGGAGCTGAGATGACTTCTATGATGTTTCATACTGTGAAAGCAATTGGAGATGGGGGGTGGCTATGGGGTGAGGGAGCCACAACCCCCCCCTTCCCTCTCAACCCAGCAGAAGTACAGGAATTTGAAGCCATTTATGCCTGTGGTCTGGTTTTATTATTATTTGAATAACTGATTTTGCTAGAATGTTCAGGATACACAGAGAAGTAGGAGAGAGTCTACATGCCCCCCCTTTTTTTTTGTGCCCTTCCCCCTTTATTTTAGATTTATTTATTTTATTATATGTAAGTACACTGTAGCTGTCTTCAGACACACGGGAAGAGGTTGTCAAATCTCATTACAGGTGGTTATGAGCCACCTTGTGGTTGGTGGGATTTGAACTCAGGACCTTCGGAAGAGCCGTCAGTGCCCTTGCCCGCTGAGCCATCTTGCCAGTGCCACATGCCCCCTTCTTTAGATGAACCAAGGTTAATCCTGGTGTATTTCTGCTAGTCTTTCCTCTCTGTGGAACTAAAGCTAACTTAAGGTCATCTAAAAATACAAATATAGCCAGGCGGTGGTGGCGCACGCCTTTAATTCCAGCACTTGGGAGGCAGAGGCAGGCGGATTTCTGAATTCAAGGCTGGCCTGGTCTACAGAGTGAGTTCCAGGACAGCCAAGGCTATACAGAGAAACCCTGTCTTGAACCCCCCCCCCCAAAAAAAAAAACAAATTTCTTCTCTAGCTTTCTCCGGTGTTGTTCAATGCTCTTCAGCCGCTCTGTTTTCCCTGGACTAGAGGTGGGCTACAGCCAGAGGCTCTTCAAGAAACAGTGAATATTTAGGGTATTTCCAGTTCTCGGGTGTCAGGGACATCTGTCTCCAGTTGCAAAGAGTTCACAGGTCAATTGATCCCTTTGCTTTGAACTTCTTAGCAGACCGCTCACTTGCCCGAAGCTGGAATTTGCTTCCATAAATGTAGGAAATGAAGTCATCGATTTCTACGGTGAACACACAATTTAGCTTGGGGATAACTGAAGGGAAAAAAAGAGAGGAAAAAAAAAGGATGAGAAGCAACATAGGGAGTGTATTCATTTTTGTGTAGAGAATTACTCATACACACTGTGTTCAAGTGAGTGAGACAGGTGTAGTGGCATACACTTTAATGCCAGTACCCAGGAGACAAAGCCAGGCAGCAGGTAGATCTCTGAGTTCAAGGTCAGCCTGGTCTACAGAACACATTCCAGTTAGCTAAGGCTACACAGTGAGACTGTCTTAAAAAAAAGTGTATAAGAATGAGGAGATCCAAGCCAGAAGTACCGAGGAAGACATGGGCCATTTAATTCAGACTAAATGTAACTCAATGCCTATTACCGGTCTGAGGTGAATGACTCAACCCCCACGATTGAAAGCTCCCAGACCCGCCTCCAGGCCTGGTCTTCCATAGTTTCCACTGCTTCTTAGATGCTCATGAAGAACTTTTTTTTTTTTTTTTTTTGGTTTTTTGAGACAGGGTTTCTCTGTGTAGCCCTGGCTGTCCTGGAACTCACTCTGTACACCAGGCTGGCCTCGAACTCAGAAATCCACCTGCCTCTGCCTCCCAAGCACTGGGATTAAAGGCGTGCGCCACCACCCGGCCTATGAGGAAACTTGTATACCACTTCCTTAGACATAACAGTGCAAGCAGATCATACAGGGGAATGGAAAAAGAATGAGGCGGGGCTCTAGGGGGCAGACGGAGGGTAAGCCAAGGGCAGAGTGCAGGACTAGCAGACAGAGGTTCTAGATTTAATCTGCAGCATCAACAGATGAAGGGATGAGTACAAAACCCTCTATCTGCTGTTTGAATCTCTAGGTGTGTGGGTGAGGTCAGGTACAGAGACCTCAGAAGACCCAGAGTACCTCTGGAGCACACTAAAACTCAGAGTGTCCCAGTGAGGGTGCAGTTCTCAGAACTCCAGGTCCAAGCCACTTCAGTTCCTCCTGTCTTTCTTTTAGTTACTCATTTGAGAGGTGATGACTTTGGCAGGTAGAGATCTCAAACAAACCTGGGTTCAAGAAACAACCAGGCAGTTCTTCTGTCCTGCTCATGGACAGGCTGCTCACTGTGTTCATAGATGTCTCCTGGGAGAGCCACACAGGCAGCGGCCTCACTCTGTAGTCCACATCAGAGGAAGCACTTGCAACCTGTTTGACTCCACAGGCAAGCAAACCTAGGAACCTCAAGGAAGGGAGACACAATGGCATCTGACAGCCTGGGGACACCGCACACACCTTTCAGGCGGTCTTCTTTGGTGATGATCTTGAAGACATGCTTGGTTTCCTGAAGAAGGATTCCTGTAATTCCCACATAGGAGGGGCACTTGGACTTCGTGACTGCAAAGGAGAAAGGCAACTGACGGTAAGGCCTGGGTGGTGCTGGCAGTCACTGCCAAGCCTCAGGGACACAAAGACTGGCTTTTCTAAGCTGAGGAACAAAGTGCTCAGAAGACAGAGGCTCTTGGGCAGTGACCAAGCTAGCAAGAGCCCTAACCCCTTATCCTGTGCTTCATGATCTCTTGGCTATTCTTGGGTGTCCTTTAGTTTTGGGCAAGGTTCTGGAACCGAGAGGTTATACATAGAAATAACAAGCCCAGTGTAGTTGCTCTGTTGGAGCAAATGTCATGGGCAGGGCATCTATCATTCACTTTTGGGCCTCCTGAACTTTGCCTGGAATGTAGTCTTTCTATAGAGCTACCTAGCAATGGCGTGGGCCACCTCATAGGCAGGCCCCTTCCTGCTTCCATGTAGTCAGCATTCATGGAAGAAACTATGTGTCTAATGACTGGATGGAGGCTGGGGCAGGACACTGAATGAGATGGCTTGTATTCTACTCCTGTGGAGCTGAAGCTGTCATAGGGGACAGTGTGTAGTAAAACATGGGCACTTCTGTTTCTTGATACTGATAACGGCTACGAGGAAAATAAGAACAGAATAATGAGAGTGGAGGAGGAATCTTTAGTGCTGGTAGACTCTCAGGAAGTGACATCAGGAAAGGGAACGGAGATACATGAACCTGCAGAACACCTTGGCTGAACGAAGGACCCAAGCAAAGACACCTGGTGTGCAAGCTATAAAGTGCCAGCCAAAGGACACTGAAGACTTTTTACTCTGGGTGGGAAGCTGCTAGAGGCCTAGAGCAGGCAAAGGCAGTCTGAAGCCTGACTACAGCCTTCATTCTGAGTATTTCATCTTGTAGTGTATATGGGAATAAAACAGTATGTGACCTAGGCAGAGTGTGGAGTGGCAAGAGAAAGTATTTACAGCAACTTGAGGGAGTGGGAGTTAGGTTGGATTTGGGAACTAGGTGTGTTAATGGCCTTGAGGTAGGCGACTAGGAAAAGAGGTAATTGTATGTACTTCCTAGGTTTCTAGCCTGAACAAGCTGTGCTATTATAGGAAATGAGGCAAGCAGGTTAAAGACAGCTGACCTTCAGGGGCCAAGGACTTTGTGTTGGATAGCTAGTTTGAGGTAGCTCCCGGATGTCCATTTAGCTGCTGGGTGTCATGAGGTGAAGGAGTCTGGCAATCATGGGAAAGGTCTGCACTAGTGGCGGCCCCTTGGAAGCCATGATGAGAGGAAATCGGTACCCAAGAGAATCAGCTAGAGGCTAGATTCCAACAGTGTGAGCAGGTGGCATGAAGAGACCACTTAGTGTGTGTTTAACAAGGGCTTAGGATGGGTTAGATCACAACCATCTCAGATCCCCACTGCTTTTGACTTAGAGATAGCTCAGAGATGCTAAGTGACAGATGACAGACTGAATACTGTGACACACACTTCAGTTACACTAAGTAACAATCTCCAGATGACCACGTGCTGTCATAGAAATTACCTGAAATAATAGCACCATGAAGATCTGCCTTTAGGAGCTTGGCCTGGATCATCTGTGGCTGCCTGGGAGGTAAAGAAGAATCGGTAACAAAACAAACAGGATCACAAACACCCACAGCCTGCTGGTTTCTCAGACAGCATCTCTAATGCTCTCAAGACTTGGCATATACTTCCATGGCAGGCTTCAGAAATAAAACTCACGTATCTGGCTTGAGCCCATTGCACAGGTCACGGATGTACTGTTTCCAGAGTTCATGTAGAGGAAGGAAGAGACTGTACCTGTCATAAAGTCAGAAACAGGTAGAAAGTCAGAAGCATGAGCTTGGCATTTCCCGTGTTCAGCAGAACAGAGCTGGGCTCCAGGCTGAGAATGAGCATGAGGGAACACTGGAGACTGTGTGTAGGGCCAAGGTTCTCCAGCATTCCAAGCATCTCCCCAACCTGCTACTTGAACCTTAAGCTCTTCTAGTAGAATCTTTTCAAGGCTAAATATATCTGCTCTCAAAAAGGGAAGTGGTGGTCCTTCACCTAGAAGCCCATCCTCCTGGCCAGATGTAGGTACGATGGTGGAGCCCCTGGCTCAGACCCCAAAGAACATCTGAAGGTGGCGATGTAACATCAGCCACAATGACCCGGGTGCTGTTCACCCACACTCCTTTCTCCAAGACAAATGAACATTAGTCTTGTTTAGCCCACACTTACAGGAGGCTAACCTTAATAGCCCTTGGGAGCTGCAATCCCTTCTGTAAGGTGACAGACTGTCGAAGGTGAGGGTAGAGCCCGGAAGCTTTCCTCTGGGGTGGTTATCATGTCTTGGTGCACAGGGTTAGACAGTCAAGAACAATGGCTCAAATCAGAACAAGCACTTCCTTCAAGGAACCCAGCGAGGCGGATCCTTGGCAAAGTGACACTCCCCTGCCATCTGGGACATGGAAAGATGTATGGCTAAAGTGCATTATACAAAGCCAGTAAACAGTGGCTGCACACACAAACTCAGAACTATCTCAAGAAAGACATCCTCCCACAAGACAAGACAGACAGGGCTATATTCCTTTCAGAGACATCTGAAATGAGTAGGTGGGACCATTCCTTGGCAGTAACCTCTGAGTGGGTGATACTGTCTAGTTATGTTCAAAGCTACAGGAAAGTACACATATCAGTTCCTCTTTTCTAGAAAGCCGAAAGGCAAACAGCCTGTTGCCATGGAGAACAGACTCACTTATTAGTGAGGCTAGGACAGAAGCTAAGTGATGAGAACCCTCAGTCTCACCAATGCCTGCCTTTCATAGGCCGAGCACCGGCACAAAGAAATTGGTAGGGGGAGGCTGCCCCCTTGTGGTAGAAGGCAGAGAAGTACCTGAGCATAAGTGTGCAGGGATGTCCAGTGAGCCCCGGGCTCCCCGGTCTATATACCCTGACAAAGAAGACTAGGCAAGGTTGATGGCAAGACCTTTAGGAAAGATAGGCATACCTCTGTTGCTCTGGTTTAATGTCAAAGAGCCGCATGTCTCTCCTCTGTCTGGCAGAGAGGCCTTTGGATTTCTTCTTTGGCCTTGGCTTTGGCTTCAGACGAGTGAAATATTCTAAGATCACAGCCTTGCGCTGCAGCTGGCTCTCACAGTCTTGCTGGCTCATGTGAGGTATGCTCTGCTTCAGGAAGGCCCGCACAAAGGCCTCAGCTCGCTGGGTTCCCAGCTCCTGCTCAGAGACATAGTGGTGGTGTTCACGGTTCTTGTGTCCACAGACACCAGGGCCCTCATACCCTGGTCCGGAGAGCCACTCTCTTTGCTGATCCATCTGTCTATCCACTGAGGCTCACAAATCTCTTTTGCCAAGTGTTTGCTACCCACCACTGCCAAGTTGTAAAAGAAATACTCATATGCTAATTGTAACAGTGTCCCACACTGCAGTCAGTTGAAACACTGACTTCCAGTCCTGCTTCTTTGAGGTTCCTCTAATGAGGATTCAAAATTACTGAATTACAAAAGTATAATTTAGTACTTCTCTAATGCTTGTGGGGAAGGAAGTTTGAGATGTGGATGGTACAGGTTATTTTATCAGTCATGACTACAAGGTCAGCTTAAAGGGGAAGGAAGTAGGAGTTCTTAGGAAAATGAGCCATTCTAGCACCAGGGGAAACTACCTAGGGTTTCCAGGAAAGTCATGTCCTTTGAGGAGGAATTCTGACAGTGAGCTTCACAGTTCTCTTTAGTTGCTTTTCTTTAGGAGTTAGGGCAGCAACAGTCTTCCTCACTGGGCAACCTCACTTGCCCTTGGTCAGCTGAAACCCTGTTATCTGAGGGCCAACCTCTTCCCTGGCCATTTGCTGGGCTCTTTTTGCATTAACCACATAGTAAGGACAAGTCTGGGCTAACTGCCAGCTTTAGGGTAATGTATAAATAGTGACTTCTACCCTCTCTATGCTAAAGCATGGGAGTGAAAATACACAATACACAACTTTCAAGGTACTTGAAGGCAGGGATGGCTAAACAATCCATCATTGATATGAGGACAATTAGGTTCTTTTAAATTTATATGTGGTCTCTCTTTCATTGAGAATTAAAAATTAAAGGTTAGCTGGCCTTTTAAAATCTCGACTTTGAGGTCTCTTTAGGAGCCACAGGTCAAGCTTTTGGCCAAATGACAAGGCATCCTGAAACATCCAGACAGAATTTGTAAAATCCACTTATGAAATGGGCTGAGCACTGACCAGGATGCAGAAGCAAGATCAAGACTAGTTTCAGGTGGGCACAGGCTGTCATTCCCTACAGAGTGGGAGATGACAGAAGTCAAGGAGTCCAAGTCCCTCAGAGCTGACTCTGGTACCCTAAGAAAGGAGTCTGGCTCATGAAGACTTAGCACAAAAGCTTTTTATGGGGCCTAATATTCAGACTGTAAAGATGAGGAGTAATCCATGGGAAAGGACAGCTATACCAGTCTAAGATACTGAGCCATCTTTGCCATCACCTTGACTGCTGGCCACCCACCCGTGAAAGACTGTACCTGCACATCGTGGTCCTTGGCTTCTTTATGAGAAAAGGCATGGTAGATGACAGCTGGGGGATGAAAGACAAAAACAAGGAGAAATGATTATTATTTTTTTTTAAAGATTTATTTATTTTATATATATGAGTATACTGTGGCAGTCTTCAGACACACCAGAAGAGGGCATCAGATCTCATTACAGATGGCTGCGAGCCACCATGTGGTTGCTGGGATTTGAACTCAGGACCTCTGGAGGAGCAGTCAGTGCTCTTAACTGCTGAGCCATCTCTCCAGCCCAGAGAAAGGATTATTCTTGTTAGGAATGAGAATACTAGCTGGGGCTTTTCTAACTATGCTAAGAACTATACTTATTCAGAGAAGGAAGACTGGGTTAATATGAAAAAGAAAAACTTTCTTGGATGATCCCTTTTTTTTTTACTCTGTAGTGCTGAGGGACCAACATAAGGGGAGTGCAACGTAGGCTAGGCAAGTGCTCCTGGACAATCTCAAATCTCTAAAGTTAACGCCAGATTTGAAGGCATCAAAATTAATATATCTCTGCAATAAGATCTGGATTAAATATCAACTAGATGGAAATTCAAAATGGCCACTTAATGGCACCCTAGATCCAGCTATTTTAAGGGCTCTTAATACATACTGCCAGTGAACTGGTAAATGTAAGGAGGTTCCCCATGTTCAAGCGTTCATCTATCTCCATTCTAATCCCTCCTTGTGTAC
Source organism: Montemys delectorum (assembly GCA_019843815.1). NCBI lineage: Eukaryota > Metazoa > Chordata > Mammalia > Rodentia > Muridae > Montemys > Montemys delectorum. The sequence continues at coordinate 46,217 of JADRCD010223806.1, read as the reverse complement.
TTCTTGTCCCCCAACTCAACTTCTCTTAGCTATGAAACCTACACAACCTCCTACACGTGGAACTTTTTGGGCCTGGTGTGTGGTATTTCCGACGCGAATGCCTCTCTTAGACCATCATTTGGAGGGCTAGGCAAGTGCTTCACTGTATATACACACCCCAGCTCTCTTATGTGTTACTTCTTCATTAGTTCCTTCATTTAAAGATAAGGTCCTGCTTTGTATCCTAGGTTGACCTCCAACCCACATCAGTCCTGTCTTAGACTCCCAAGTGCTAGTTGCTGGGATTACAAACATGAACCACCACTTATCATACATACTTCTTACTCTTCCCTCTTGCCAACTTTGTCCTAGAAATTCCCAGGATGTAGGTTTGTTTGTTTGTTTTTAAAGCACCCCTCAAAACTTAATGTGTTTAAGAATCACTGGGATCTTATTAAAACTTAGGGTTTTGGTTCCTACTCCAGACTCTGCATGTCCAAAAATTCCTCACTGGGTCACATTTAGAGTTGATCTGATTTTAAACACCCAGGAGGTATAATTATACTTGGGCAGTGGCTCAGTAAGTCTAGACACTAAAAGTGAGGTGATGGTAACGGGTAGGCTGTATATGGTTGAAACACTACATTTTGCTGACTACTAAGAGAGGCTTAAAAACAGATTTTTCTTTTTTTCTTTTTTTTTTTTTTTTCAAGACAGGGTTTCTCTGTGTAGCCCTGGCTGTCCTGGAACTCACTCTGTAGACCAGGCTGGCCTCGAACTCAGAAATCCTCCTGCCTCTGCCTCCCAAGTGCTGGGATTAAAGGTGTGTGCCACCACCACCACCACTCCCCGCAAAAACAGATTTTTCACACTTTAAAATCTATAATGTATCCTGGCCAGATAAAATACAATAGTCTTTTCCCAAACTCTAAATATGCTCTTCATGATGCCGAAACCTCTAAACCTCCATGCTCCTGTTTCTTATTTGTTTGGAGGAAATCATCCTAGTGGCATTGGGGCACAGACAACAGGATAACTGGGAAAAGGAAGGGCTTATGACCAGAAAATGCAGTTCACACCATGCCCTATACATTTCACTTCTGACCTGGGTGTGGTGGCACACATGGTCAATCCCATCACTTGAGAGGTAGAGGTCAAGCTGGTTTACACAGTGAGTTCCAGGCCAGTCAGGAGTACATAGCTGACCTTATCCCAACAGCAACAATAAGAAACAACAATAGCCGGGCGGTGGTGGCGCACGCCTTTAATCCCAGCACTTGCGAGGCGGAGGCAGGAGGATTTCTGAGTTCGAGGCCAGCCTGGTCTACAGAGTGAGTTCCAGGACAGCCAGGGCTACACAGAGAAACCCTGTGTGTGTGTGGGGGGGAACAAACCACCACCACCACCAACAACAAAAATCCATCTCTGTTTTCCTGAGTACATGCTTGACCAAGCAAACAAACCAAGGTACTTACAAGTTTTACATACAGAATCTAGTTCTCCCTTGAACAATGGATAGAGATTGTACTTTATTGCGAAAAACATGCAGGGTCTGGAATCCCAGGAAGAACTTTATTTACCCCAGATGCCTAGCATCAAAGTTGAAAGTCTTCCTGCAACCTGCAATAGGTATGGAACACTCAGGAACACTCATAGCTTGTCAAGCAGTTGGTGGAGTGTGTGTGCATTTATATTTGTCTTAATGTCATTAACCTTTCTAAGCAATTTTAAACAGTAGTTATTCCTTGTTATGTACACAATAAAGTCGTAGCTGAGACATGCTAAGAAACTTGTTCTCTGATAAAAGGGCATGAATCACCAAATCAGAGGCTTAATCTTTACCTCTCTACTCTAATACTGCTCCAGTGCTTGATTGCCCTTCTGGGCACAGGTCTTTTCGGCTCAAATACCATGGCCTTGTGATACTGCCCCTCAGCACAGGATCAAGGGTGAAAAGCCAGGTGGTAGTGGGGGCAGGCCCTTGAAAGAAGTTATACGGGAAGGTAGTGGCTAGGTCCGGTCAAGGAGTTGGACCCATCTCTTCTTGTTCCCCTGACGAGAACACACAAACTCGATCCTGACATCTATTCCTAGCTAAGAGATTGAGTCGGCTGACTCAGACTCTGGGCCTCGATTCTTTTGTGTGCTGAGTCAATTCCCTGGAAGTTGTCTTAGGACTCTGTTGAGACAGGTATCCCCGATTCATTTCCCAAACCAACTTCCAGTTCCGGTGTTCTACATTCTCACCCCGGCCCCACTCCGCGTCCCTCATCCCATTTACCCTTCATTGTCGGCCAGCTTCCGGAGCACTCTGACGAGGTCTCCTTCAGGTCTCACTCATTCTTTTCCTCTCTTCGCTTTGTTCAGCGGTCTTCTCCCACCGGGACGCTTTTTTGTTTAAAATTCCACTGGAAAAATCCGATAAGCTATTAACAAAGTGCACGGACTCGCTCCAGCTAGCGTCAATGGATTGCGACCAGATTTCGGATCAGGCGCCTCTCTGACGTCATTGACGCGACGGCATCTAAGTGCGTCTGTCTCTGGCAGCACACGCGCCTTGGGGTTTTCTCCGTGGTTGAGAGAGGGACAAGTTTGCGGGTCCGCGCGGTGTCGTTCAGTATGCAAGTGTCTGTGACTGGAGTAGTAGCGAGGCAAGCTGGCATAGAGAGGACGCGAGGGAGATTGGGAACTAGGGAGGGCACAAGTGGGCCGGGGATATCGGCGGTAACGACTGTAGTGAAGCCTTAGGATTCCATTTGTCTTTTTAGCAAGGGGCCCTGGGTAACCTAGAATTTACTCCCGAGATTACTAGTCATATCTTGTACTAGTGGCTGGTGATTTAGTTCAGTTTCTGCTACTAAATACTCTTTTTTTCCCCTTTCTTTTTGGTTTTTCGAGACAAGGTTTCTCTGTATAGCCCTGGCTGTCCTGGAACTCACTCTGTAGACCAGGCTGGCCTCGAACTCCGCCTGCCTCGGCCTCCCAAGTGCTGGGATTAAAGGCGTGCACCACCACCGCCGGGCCCTAAATACTCTTATGACTTCGTTTAAAGGTCTTTTCTCCTATTAGTAAAAGAAAAAGAGTAGGTTTATTTAGTATCGGGAGCAAGAAGGTAGATATGTGTAGTAAGTGTAACAAAAGTTACATTTTATTATGCTGAGGGTCACTGTAAGGTTCACCCCCTAAATTCCTAACTACAGTCCTAACCCTATCTCCCCAAGGCCTCCCTCCTGTGTGACTTATCTTAGTTGACGGTCGGGTCCAGTCTCTAACAGAAGTTTTTGGTTGGAGTGTCGGGATCCTGGGGGAGACTCTCCAGCCCCAGGGCAGATCAAGGTGGCCTCTCTCCAGATATGCAAAGCAGAGCATTGCTCTTGGTGTCTGCTTATATACTGTCCACTGGGATTCATGGGGTTCTAGGACTGTGTCTGGTTGTCTTGAGTGAGTGATGTAACTGGGTTCTGGTTATCAGGTGCTGCTCTTGGGTGTACTGGAGTTCCTTGGCTAAACTTTTTACATATCTAAAAGGTATCTTTCTTCTTTTCTCTCTCTCTCCTTCCCTCCCTTCCTCCTCTCTCTCCTCTCCCTCCCTTCTCTCTCTCTTTCTTTCCTTCTTTCTTTCTTTCTTTCTTTCTTTCTTTCTTTCTTTCTTTCTTTCTTTCTTATGCTCATTACATTTCACTCTGATGGTCTCAAAATGTTTGCTCTTTTTTTTTTTTTTTCTCCCGAGACAGGGTTTCTCTGTGTAGCAGTGGCTGTCCTGGAACTCACTCTGTAGACCAGGCTGGCCTCGAACTCAGAAATCTGTCTGCCTCTGCCTCCCAAGTGCTGGGGTTAAAGTCGTGCGCCACCACTGCCCTGCTGCTCTTTTTTTAATTGATTTTTTTTTTCACTCTGAAGACAGTTTGCCAGACACTTGCTATGTGGTCTAGGCTGAGCTTGAACGTGTAATATTCCTGTCTGGGCTTCTGGACCATTGGAATTTACAGTCTCTCTTATTACATCCAATCCAGAAAGCAGTCTTCAGACTTGGAACGTTAGTGTCTGTCATTATGATAAAAGACAAAAGTGATTCTAATAGATCTGGGACACAAAGGCCCCCAGACTAGCCTTTTCTCTAGCCCAGTTATTAGGAGTCTCTTATTGGACCCTTTCAAATATCTAGCATAGCTTTGGGTATATGCCAGTGTTCCCTGTGATTTTCAGGTTATAGTAGGGTGTGGGCTTTTTTTTTTTCTTTCAGAGCAACAGTGACACTACAGTTGCATGCTTACTAATTATTTTTTTTTTTTTTTTTGCTTTTTAAGAAAGAGAGATAATAACTTTGTCATCCTCTGAAAACTGTGTGAAAAAAGATACCTACTAGAATTTTTGTGATTCTTTTTTATGATAGTAACGTACTGGACACAGTAGTTGACAGTGATGGACTAAGTAAATGAAGTGTGTGCTGATTTATTTGGTCAATTAAGTTTATCACAAGAGTGCACACTCAGCAGGCTGGGGCTGGAGGATAGAGAGATTGAGAGCCTCTTAGCATACACATGGAGACTTTGTCTGAATAAGCAGACAAGTGAAGGGTTCAAAAATTCTGATTTCTAGGCATTTCTTAGGAGACTTACCTAGCAGAAAGGTGCCCAGAAACCCTCTATTTTTAAAATTTTTAGTTTATGTTCATTGGTGTTTTGTCTGCAGTTATGTCAATATGAGGTATCAAGAAGCCCTGGAAGGGGAATTACGGACAGATGTGAACTGCCATGTGGGTGGAGGGAGATAGAACACAGGTCCTCTGGAAGAATAGCAGGTGCTCTTCCATTCTGAGTCCTTCCAGCCCCAAGAATCTATATGTTCTTTCTTTCTTTTTTCTTTTTTAAAAAGATTTCTTAATAAGCACCTCTCCTTCTTTCCCACCCTCCTCTTTCTGTGTAATTATCCATAGAAGTCAGAATAGAACTCCATTGGATCCGAAGTTACGAGTAGTTTGGAGCCATCTAGTGTGGGAGCTGGAGCCTTTGGGAATGCAGCAAGCGCTCTCGATACCTGAACCAGCTCCCCAGCTCCCCAGAATCTATTTTTTTATCATTTCATTTTTTCATTAATTTATTTAGTTATTCACTTTACATCCTGGCTGCTGCTCCCCTCTCCCCAGTCCCACTCTCATCTATCCTTCCCCCGTTACCCTGTCTTCCTCTCAGCAGAGGCAAAGCCCCTCCTCTCTCCCCTACCCTGCCTGCCCTGGGACATCAAGCCACAGCAGGACTATGTGTATTCTCTCCCACTAAGGCCCAACCAGGCAATCCAGCTAAGGGACGGGGGTCCAGTGGCAGGCAACAGAGTCAGAGACAGCCTCCACTCCAATTGTTAGGGGATCCACATGAAGACCAAGCTGCACATCTGCTACAAATGTGTACAGGGCCTATGTCCAGCCCCGGTGTGTTCTTTTGTTGGTTTAGTCTCTGTCAGTCCCCATGGGCTTAGGTTGGTTAATTCTGTTGGTGTTCTTTTGGTGTCCTTGACCCCTCCAGCTTGCTCAAGCCCATTCACAACTTTTCCACAAGACTCCCTAAGCTCTGCTTGATGTTTGGCTGTGGGTGTGTCTACATCTGTTTTCATCCACTGCTGGGTGAAGTCTCTTAGGAGGCAGTTATGGTAGGTTCCTGTCTGCAAGCTTAGCAGAGTATCATTAATAGTGTCAGGGGTTGGCTTTCTCCTGTAGAATGGGTCTCAGTTGAGCCAGTCAATGGTTGGCCATTCCCTCATTCTCTGCTCCATCTTTATCCCTGCACATCTTGTAGGTAGTACAGATTTTGGGTTCAAAGTTTTGTGATTGGATTGGAGCCCCCCTCCCGCCACCGGAAGTCCTCCTGGCTACAGGATGTGGCCATTTCATTCTCCTTAGGAATCTCAGCTAGAGTCAACCTCATAGACCTTGGAGTCTCCCTATTCCCATGTCTCCAGCTTGTCCCACAGATGTCCCCCATTGATATCTGTTCTCTCTCCTGGCCCTCTCTTGCCCCATTCTCATACCATCCCTATTCCCCTCTCCACTCTCCTCCCACTCAATCCCCTCCCTCCATCCACATCTGAATTCTACTCTATTTCCACTTTTGAGTGAGACTCCACATCCTCCCTTGGGCCCTCCTTATTTCCAAATTTAATCTGGTTCCAAGATTACCCTACAGTTTATGGCTAATATTCACTTAGAAATGAGTACATACTGTGTGTGTCTTTCTGGCTCTGAGTTACCTCACTCAAGATGGTAGTTCCTAGTTCCACCCATGTACCTGCAACTTTCATGATGTCTTTGTTTTTAATAGCTGAGTAGTATTCCATTGTATAAATGTACCACATTTTCTTTATTCATTCTTCATTTGAGAGACATCTAGGTCATCCCCAGTGTCTGGATATTACGAGCAAAGCTGCTATGAACCTAGGTGAGCAAGTGTCCATGTGATATAGTGGAGCATCTTTTGGGTAGATGCCCAGGAGTAGTATAGTTGGATCTTGAGGTTAGAACTATTCCCAATTTTCTGAGAAACCACTAAATTGATTTCCCAAGTGTTTGTACTAGTTTTCACTCTCACCAGTAATGAAGGAGTATTCCCCTTGTTCTACATCCTCACCAGCATGTGTTGTCACTTGAGTCAGAGTCGTTTTGATTTGCAGTGGATGGCTAAGGACACTGAAAATTTCTTTAAGTGCTTCTTGGCCATTAGAGATTCCTTTGTCGAGAAGCCTACAGAATGGTAACAGATCTTCACCAACCCAATGTCTGAGAGAGGAATATATCTATATACCCATATATCTATTTATCTCCTTTATATGTATACAAACTATACAGAGAACTCAAGAAAGTAGACACTAACAAACTAAGCAAACTAATTATAAAATCAGGCAGAGAAGGAACCAGAATTTTAAAAATATCCTCGGGTGAGGTGTTTTTATATAGGAGTGGGGTCCCCACATAGGTTAGGTCGGGTGAGGTGTTTTAT
>JADRCD010223806.1:0-32063 GCA_019843815.1 Montemys delectorum | reverse complement strand
TTTTTTTTGGTTTTTCCGAGACAGGGTTTCTCTGTGTAGCCCTGGCTGTCCTGGAACTCACTCTGTAGACCAGGCTGGCCTCGAACTCAGAAATCCACCTGCCTCTGCCTCCTGAGTGCTGGGATTATAGGCGTGCGCCACCACCGTCCGGCCGATTATTGCCTTTCTTGCTACGAATCTGATACACTCCTTTCCATAGCTGAGGCTAGCCCTTGCGAAAAGTCAGGGAAGGTTTCTTGTGGATCTTTCATGACTTGAGTAAATGAATCAAGTCTTTACCCTGATTCTGAGTCTTGTCCCAGGCCTTTTAGGCTGACAATCGACACATTCATCACATACAGCCTGCACCTCTATCTCAGTAAAGTAGCTGACCTTCACCAAGCAGTTGGGCTGTGGAAATCTCTCTATCCCTGGCTCTATTTTGTCATGCTATCTCACTTGCCTCGTCTCTCCACCATGAGAACCATTGTAAATGTGTGACAGGTTCTAGTGTTGCTCTTGACATATCTATCCAGTCTTGGGGAATTACTGTATTTTTAGTAGCCCAAGAAGTCAGGATTTGTTTTTACAAATGGCAAATGCATTCTAAAATTAGTGACACTTTCCTTAAATCTCTTCAGTTTTAACATATCCACTGGTTGCCATTCAAATTCCTGATAACCGTGTGGATGATCATCATCTGGAGGTCTTTGTTGTCTATTAACTGGATAGACTAAAGTTTGTTTTCTGATAACCTTTGGTTGGCTTTCTCTAATTTTATCTTCTGTCTCTACATGAGTATTTACCTTAACTGAAATTCTACACCCCCCCCTAAGGTCTGTGCCCACGCTTCATAGCTCTCCCTTTGTTGCTCCTCCTGTTCCTTGAGTTCCTGTATTCTCTGTTTAAGATTCTGCCTCCATAGTTTGATTTTTCTTTATATTGCAATTCTGATACTCTGCAGTCCATTTTTATTTTGATCAATTAATTTTAAAAGGTTATTTTCCATGTCTTGCTTCTAGTCCTCATTATTTTTTCTTTGCTGCTCAGTCTGATCCGTGAGCCATTATATCCTTTGTTCTAGCATCTTTTGCAGCTCCTGTCTCCCACCTTCATTTTCATCTTTCTGTCTCTTATTCTGATCTATAATTTCCTGTGTCTTCAATTCTAGTGTTTTCTCTAAGCTATGTTTCCAAGTCTTTCTTGGAGTCCAACAGATTTCTCTTTCTGTTGTTCACGCTGCTCTATAATTTCCGGTATCTTCTGTTCTAGGCCCTGCTCCCATAATCCTAGCTTCTCTTTATGTTGTAATTCTGACATTGCAGCATTGCCTTATTTTGATTTGCTAGCTTTAGTAAATTATCCTCTACTTTGCTTATTTTGACATATAACATCCCAAACCTTTAGTTCTAGTGTTATCTGTAATCTCTTTTCCAAGGCAAGGAATTTCTTATCTAGGGCCCTGTCTTTTGAGAAGACATAGTACATCAAGAGAACAAATAGTGCAATACCAGTAAATGACAAAGTATTTATTTCCTTTAAATTCATCCCTGTCAAATCATTCAAAATAGCATCCAATAAAGCCCGAAAGTTGTTTATTGTGTTTCTCATCTTTAAGTATCAAAAAAAGTTATATATCTCTCTATTATCAATGCATTACCTGATCTGCAGCCCTTTGTACCTTTGTCTCCCCCTGCTGTTCGATTTGGAGCACTGCAGTCCTCTGATTCTTTTATTCCCAGGGAGGGGCTGACTGTAGAAAGACCGAGGCTTCTGTGCTTCTATTTGGGTTGCAGCTGGCAGCGAGTGCTAGTGTGCTGATCTCAGGAAGCCTGCAGCGCAAACAAGCAGTCGGGAGATCCAGTCTGGCTGTCTATTTCCTGTGTAGACGCGGGTGGGTGGGAAGGGGAAGCGGACACAGAAAGGCTCTCCGGAGCATAGATCAGTTCACTTGTGCCTGCCTGAAAACTACCTAGCAGGCAGTTGTGCTCAAGGGTCTCCTGTCCCTCCCTGAGATTCTTATAGGCACTGCCTAAGTCCAGCTCCAGACTAGGGTGCTGCCCTGGCCCTAGGTCTCTGTCTGGGGCTTAGAAGAGGGAGCCTCTCTGCAGTTCTCTGTAGGTCACTCTGACCCAGTGAGCTTTCAATTCACACATTGCTGCAGCCTAGATCGCTGCTCCAGCCGTGGTATTCATGGGTAGGAGTGGGGAACAGTGAACTTTTATCTCAGATTAGTTGAGTTCTTTTCAATACGATGGGCGCCAATTTGTTCCGGTAAAGCTCCAACCCCAATAAGCCTGTGCAATGAAAACACGACTCCATTAATATGAATATAAGCTGTGCACCTAGATTGGACAGATCTACCACTACACTACTATGTTCCCCAGCTACGAGATCCCTTATAACTCGAGTTTTCTTTAGGCCATGTGCTTCGGCTCCATTTTCCTTCCACCTCCTCTTCTTCAGTCTTCCCCTCACTCCTTCTCCTCGTCTCCCCCTCCTCCTTTCTCTCCCTCTTTCTCTAAAACTTTTTGCTCCACCTTTTCCTTCTACTGCCCAATCACCAGCTCTAGCCTTTATTTTACAAGTTAAAATGGGGAGAAGGTTCACATGAAATCACCTGAGTCTGGGATCCATTAGGCAACCCCTCTTGGGGAAGCGGCATTAGCATCGAAATACAAACAGCACCAGGGCAATCCACAGCAGAGTAAAGTGATTTATTTATTTATTTATTTATTTAATGGGTTCACAGGAATTTGATCATGTTTAGATTGAGAAATCATTTTTAGACACTGGAGGGGTTTCCACAGCCCTCCCTGTAGGCTGCATGGGCACACACTCAGTTCACACTTGCACTCCCCTTTCTGACAAATCCAATCTCAGAGAAGTAGCTGCTGGCTACGGGCCTCAGATTTCCCTGGGCAGCTTCTGTAGTGGTTTATAATGCTGGGAAGTGAGAGAGAAAGGAGTAAAAGCAACCAGGAAAGTTTGACTGTGTTGAAGGTATCCTAACCCCTCGTTGGAAGGAAGAGACCAGCCTCCCATTCAAGCCATCATGCACCTGGAGTTACCTAAGTCCAGTTCTGTGAAGAAGAGAGCCCCTCAGCACAGCCGCTTACAACAGTTTAAAGGCATGTGCTTTCTGTCAGGTGGAAATACTTTTAGCTTCTCCTGCTTCACCTGTCCTTGAATGTGCAGCATGCAGCTTAAAAATTTAAAAAGCACCTTAGAGGAATATATAAAGAGGGAAAATATGAGAAGCAAGAAACTGCAGGTGAGACCAGGATAGAATAGACTCGTAAGACACAGGAAACTGCAGGTGAGGCCAGGAGAGGCCAGGGCTGTGGACGTCCCAGATGCCTGAACTGGAAGAAAGTCATAAGATACTAATGATAAACAGATAAAATAGCTTAGAGGAAAAGATGGACTCAATAAATGAACAAATGATATACAAAAATCACTAAAGATTGCTCATTGTTCTCAATGGTAGTGGCTGAGTGTGTAAAGATAACACAGTAATAATTATGGAGCATAAGTCCACATCAAGATCGCAAATCCACTGGCAGCTTACATGTGCTGGGCAAGTGTTCTGCAACTGAGCTCAATCCATACCTTCTTTTTTGTGTTTTCTTTTGAGCCCAGGGTACCTTGCCCAGGCTAGCTTTGAAGTTGTGGTCTCCCTGGCTTAGCTTCTCTAGTGGGATGACAGGTTTTCGCCAACAGGCCTAGCAACAATTATCTTCTGCCTGCTCTGAGATCTCTCCCTGGAGATCTTGGACATGGAAGTGGTCAGCTTGGAAAAATACTAGCAATCAAAACTGCAGGAGTCTTCAGAATGATACTTTAGGTGTCCGCTGGATGTCAGAGAGCATCAGGAATGAAATAGGGTCGGGGCCTTCTCCCAGAGTCAAGGAGTGATTTCCCTCCCTGCTTGGTAAAAATCAGGTTTACCCAGTACTTCTGAGGATCCCAGCTGGTCCTTGTGAGTAGGAACCTGGGGCAGTCAGGATCAGAGTTATTTCTCTGTAAACAATGCAGCTGGATTGTGATTTAACACCTCAACAGAGCCAGGTAGCTTCAACGAGACAGGTTAAGAAAAGAGAGAAAGGAGAAGAGGCATGGTGCAGATGACATTCATGAACTGGTGGTTGCTCAAGGGGGTGGAAGGACAGAAGTTTATCCCTCCTCCAGGACAGGCTAGCAGGTAGATTGTATTGAGTTCAACATATGCTCCTATGAATGCAAGGGTGTTACCTTGTCACTCTGGCTTTATCTTATGGTTATTTTTCTTATTTTTGAACTTTTCCCCCTTTTCAATAATAGATTTTTTTCTGCCCAGTGACTTTTCTATTGCCATAGAGAGACACTCATATCTTCAGAGTGTCTCTGCATTGAACAGTATATGTGTTCACCATTGAGCACTATATAGGACCATGAGTTCATGAATTTAAGCGGCAAGTGCCATTTTCCTGTAACAGGCAGAGAGATCAGACAGAGGGCGCTGAAGTCACTTAGGGAAATTATTACCAACTGAGATGATTTATCTGTTTCAGTACTTAATGTCTATATGATGACATTTCTCAGTGCCATCTAGACTGGGATTGCACTTTTCCCTCCTCATCACCATGGGAGACAAATTCTTTTTGAGAGGGGATTGAGGTGGGTGGGGGAGGAGCGGGGATGTCTGGGCTCCACAGTGCTGATGCAGGGGGTTGTGTTCATACAACAATGACTGAGCAGCTGGCCCAAACTCAGGTAGCATCCTAAGTGGTGTACTTCCAGGGAACAACATACAATGTTAGATTCCATGTCTTTATCCGTGTGTTGACAAGCAAGCTATGGTTCCAGGGATTGCGGGATCCAAGATTCCAACGGCACAGAGTAGATTCCTTCCATCAGGCAGAATTACCAGGCTTCCTTCAGGGCCATGTTCTGAAAAGCAAATGTGTCCGGAGAGGGTAATGAATAAACCCTGCCATGTCACAAGGCACATCTGTAGCCCGTGTCAGTGAAAGAGTCTGAATGTGAAGGGGAATAAGGGAGTTGGTAAAGATGCAGGTTGGTCGAAGAGTAGACTAACTACATACACTGCTCCCACTTCTTCCCTCTTAACTATAGATGAGTTAGCATTTCCTCGGACTAGGTCAGCGCATGGGAGCTTGACTTATCTCAGCTGGATCTAACTAGGGACAAGTTCTTTGTTTCATTTTGGCAGTGGTGCAAGTGGACTGGACTCTGCCCACCAAGGGTGTCCATAAAGGGCTGCAGGAAGGTAGTTTGTGAGGGGAACAACAGTGCAGGGAGCTCACCCCTGCTTACCACTTCCCTGAAATGGCCTCTTCCATTTGCCAGGTTGAGGCAGGCCTGCTGAGTTCTGTCTGTTCAGAGAGAGAGACTTCTCTCTCTTCCAAGCCCTGTACTTTTTGGAGTGTTTCCCTCCTGGAGATGCAGGCACTTTCTTTTGGAGTCACATAGTGATATGTTTTATAAAGTAGCAGAGTGATGCAGGGGGGAGGGTTGCCTTACTGGGCCCATGCTGAGGCATCCTCTCCGAGGTATCAGCCATAGGACAGGTCTGTTATGAAATAAAGTTTATTTGGGACATTAGAGGGGGCTCTGGGGAAGGGAATAGAGGCAGAGAAAGAAAGGGGACACAGAAGGACAAAAAGAGGAGGCAGAAGGAAGGGAAGAGGCTGGCTGGGAACATGTGGGCAGAGAAGGAGAAAATGGAGAGATGGAAGTTTCTGGATATGTCATGTGACACAGACTCACATAGTATTTTGCTAAGGCAAACTCACAAGTTGTTTTGTTGAGGCAAGACCTATGGGAGAACATGTGATGTTTGGACAGAGCATAACTAGGATTCAACGGACAGTGATGGATGCTTGCATAGCTAGCTTGGCAGTGCTTTGCATCAAGCCTTCTTCTTCACTGATCTTCACTTCATTGAGAGAAGCATGGCAGAGATCTCCTGGTGTCCCAGCTGGTCCTGGTTGCTTCTGCTTACTCATGTCAACTCAGTGGAGGCCTGATTGTTTATGCTGGATTGTGCCACCACTGCTGATTTGTATTTTGTTATACTGACACTGCTGAATTGAACTGCTGGTTTCCTGACAAAGAGAGATTGGAATCACCCCCAAAGAACTACTTCTAAACAGTTCCACATCCCCTTATCCTATTTACCATCTTTTCTCCCCTACCTTTGTTTGATGGGTAAACAGGGGGTTTGACACATGTAAGAACTCTTATTAAAAATAGGTTTAAAAAAAAAACAAAGCCAAAGACAGAGAGAGGGAGAGAAAAGAGAGAAGAGAGAAGAGAAGTGTGTGTGTGAGAGAGAGAGAGAAAGAGAGAGAGAAAGAGAGAGAGAGAGAGAGAGAGAGAGAGAGAGAGAATGGAGAGTCCTTATATATGTGGGCCAGGCTTGCCCCTTGCTAATGCTTGGTAACTGTTGGGCAGTGCCTAAAGGAAATGCTGACATTTCTCCACTTTGGCTTACTTAAAAAATAGAGAGAGAGAGGGAGAGAAACTAGAAAGAGGTGATGGTGAGGCAGGAGTGGAGTCTTCTCTTCTTTAAGCTCCTTCCTGCTGACTTTGGGGCCATGGTTTTGTCTTTGAGGAAAACTAAGAAGATTGAGATGCGGATGCTGGTCAAGTTCCAGGTGAGCCAGCTGTTTCATTGCTGTCCTGGGTCTGGGGAACCATCTGCTGGTAGGAACGTGCTGGTCCAGCGGAAGCATCTGTGAGAGGAGGACCAGAGCATTTGTAGTTTGGTTTTTGGAGCTGTCCTAGATGTAGGTTTGAGTAAACACCTGGACTTGGCAAGATGCTGAAACACACACACGGAGACACACACACACACACACACACACACACACACACACTAGAGGCAGTTAAGTAAGCTTTGGAGAAAAACCTTTTCTGGTGCACATTTGAAACCCTTAGATCTTTGTGGTTGGGGGAGGGGAGTCCCAAAACCAGGGAACAGGGGAGGAATCCCACCCTCTGGAATAGGCAGCAGGGGGGAACTTGACTATTGAGTGACAGGTATCGTTATTCTGATGGAATCTACTTGGTCCATGAGGTAGATTTGAGTGAGTTTTCTGGAGCCTATAAGAATCTTTTTAAGTTTACAAAAGAGATCAATCTTTTAACAGCATGAAGTCTTTAAGGCGAGCTTAGGGTAGACAAAAACCCTTTTGTAGAGCAGAAGGGGCAAGAAGGGCTTTTTTTTTTTCTATCCAGAAGACTGAATGCACATAATTATAGTATAATGAGAAACATTTTTATGTTTACACTTAAGACAATTAAAGCAAACTCAAATATTTGAATTTGTGAATATGATAGTTCATCATATAGATTTAGCATGAGAATACCTTACGTCTATAGTAAAAGACAACCAAAGGAAAATCAAATTCTGAACTTGTGATTAAGAAATGGATTGTATAGTGGTATGTTTTATTAGAATAAGGCAAATTTATCAGAATTACATTGATTAATGTTAATAATCTGAACTCTTGAAATTTTAATATAACAGCATATTGAGGGGAAGAAATCTGAAGCATTTTGTATCTTAAATTATTTTTATCATCATCCAAATTTGTATGCCCTCCAAGCTTTATATCTTATGATTATCAATCTCAAAGCACCCTTTCTAGACCCTCAAATAATTTGTTCAGATATTCACAACTTGAGTTTATATCCTCAGACCTTTCATGAAGTTTATATCTTTTTTATTTAATTATTTACCATGAGGCATAGGTGGTTGATCATTGGGGAACAGTCATTGCAAACTGAGTTTTTAGATAAGGAAGTAGAAAAAGGTTACATCTTCAAAAGGTTACATCTGAAATTTGTGTATCTTTTATCATGAAGCCTGCTAGCAAGGCAAACCCGTCTCTTTTTAATAAGAGATCTGGTAGTCTTAACTAGTGTTAAGGCCTACGTAAAATATTAAAGCCTGTCTTAGTCAGGGTTTCTATTCCTGCACAAACATCATGACCAAGAAACAAGTTGGGGAGGAAAGGATTTATTCAGCTAACACCACATTGCTGTTGTTCATCAAAGGAAGTCAGGACTGGAACTTAAGCAGGTCAGGAAGCAGGAGCTGATGCAGAGGCCATGGAAGGGTGTTGCTTAGTGGCTTGCTTTCCTTGGCTTGCTCAGCTTGCTCTCTTATAGAACCTAGGACCACCAGCCCAGGGATGGCACCACCCACAATTGGCTCTCCCACCCTTGATCACTAATTGAGAAAATGCCCCACTGCTGGATCTCATGGAGTCGTTTCCTCAAGGGAGCTTCTTTTCGCTATGATAACTCCAGCTTGTGTCAAGTTGACACAGAAAATGAGCCAGTACAAGGCCTAGATGGAATGTTAAGGCCTAAGATGTTCCTTGTTCAGCAGTCCTGATGGAGGCTGGCTAGACAGTCAGATTGTTTGTTCTTTATTTGTTCTCTTTCCTGTGTTAGGTCTTGAGCAGTTTTATTTGTCTCCTTCTAGTCTTTGTGATTTCTTCAATTTCTTTCAAGGATTTATTCCAAGTTTTGTTCTTTATTTTTCCTGGGTTTTATTAAGGGACTTATTTGAGCACCTCTGTCATCTTTATATATTTGGTTTTCAGGTCGCGCGTGTGTTTCAGGTATGTTAGAATATTCAGTGCCTGCTGTGGTATGAGAGTTCAGCTCTAGTGGACATGTTTCCCTGGCTGTTATTGACTCTGGTTTTACTCTGATTGGTAGGTATGTATCTGTGTTTGGGATGATAATAGGTCTTGGCACTAATTCCTGGATTTTCCTTTGTTGGATATGTGCTTTTATTGGTTTCTGTTTCCTCTCTGAATTTTTGGAGAGTGTGTTGCGTGTTTTCTAGGCCTGCTCAGCCTGTGTGTGTGCATAGGGAGTGCATGCTACCTTTGGAGGCTGGGATATTGAGATAGCTGGGGAAGGTAAAGTTGGAGGAAGTCTTTGTGCCTTTCATAGATTGGTCAGAGAAGAATGGGAGAGCAGATCAGGTTTCCTTCTACTTAGATGGAGATGAAGGGGATCCTAGGAGCAATAGGGGAGGTGTGGGTCTGCTTTCAGCATACTTGTGAAGTAGTGAGGACCAGCTTTTGAGTTACCTGCTGGTGTTGGGGTCTGGGACAAAAGTAACGTGTGTGGGGTAGGGGTAGGTTAGAAGATCAGTGTGATCTACAAGACATGGGAGCAGTAGGGGTAGGGAAGGTTACCAATGATGTTTTGCTGCACAGCTGTGGATGAGCCCGTGGCATTGGATCTGCGGGATCAGGCAGCTTACATGCAGAGGGCCTAGGTCAGGCCCATGCAGGTACCCTTGTTGGCACTTCAGTCTCTGTGAGTCCCGACAACCCCAAGTTAGTTGATTTTGTGGCTTTTCTTGTGGTGTCCTTGATGCCTCTGGCTCCTACAATCCTCCCTCTCCCTCTTCCACAAGATTCTCTGAGCTCCACCTAATGTTTTGCTGTGGGACTGTGCATCTGTTTCCATCAGTTGCTGGAGGAAGCCTCTCTGATAGCAGTTGGGCTAGGTGCCAATCTGTGAGTGTAGCAGAATATCACTGGGAATCAGCATTCTTTGAGTAAAGCTTAACATGGTTCTGGTAGGGGTGCGAAGAAAAAGGGTGGTGACAGAAGGCTTTTCTGGTGAAGTTTTTGTTGCAATTGAACGTTCTGAGAAAATTCATAGAGGATTGTCTTGCTACATAGAATGACGGATATTTGCATTCATTTTATCCAAGCCCTGGGACAAAGTCTGAGCTAAACTTACAGTGGAGGAAAAACTTGTCTAGCAGAAGAAATTTCAAGGCAGCAAGCATTCTGGGAGACATTAGAGTACAACTGATTTTTCTTTTTTGTTTTTCTTAGCCAAATTGACAGTACAACTCAAGGCCAGTAACAATACAGAAGCAAAGCAGAAAAATTAGAGGTTAACTATAAAACCAAACAAGTTACTATTGCATTATCTAACATCAGTAGATTAACTTGTTCAACAATTGAATATGAAGGACTACCTTTATCCTTTTATTATTAATACACTTTACATCCCAATGCCAGCCCACTCTCCTTCCTGTGCCCCCCTCTCATAGCTCTTCCATCCACTACCCTTCCACTTCTCCTCAGAGGAGGAGGACCACCCCAGGTATCACACCCCTCCCCTGCCATGTCAAGTCACTGGAGGACTAGGCAAATCCTCTCTCACTAAGGCCAGACAAGGCGGCCCAGTTAGAGGAATGGGAATCAGTAGATTCAGGGATAGCTTCTGCTCAAATTGTTGCAGGAGAGGTATGAAGACCATGCTGCTCATCTGCTACTTATTTGTGTGTATGTGTGGGGGTGGGGTGGGGTGGGACTAGGTCTAGGCCATGATCACTGTTTTGTTGGTGATTCAGTCTCTGGGAATCCCAGGTTAGTTGATTCTGTTGTTCTTCCTGTGGAGTCCCTATCCTCTTCTGGTTCTTTAATCCTTCACCCAACTCTTCCACAAGACTCCTTGTGAACTTCATCTAATGTTTGTTGGTCTCTACATCCGTTTCCTTTGGCTCCAGGACAGAGTCTCTCAGAGGACTGTTATGCTAGAATACTCTGTATAACAGAGTATCATTAATTGTGTCAGGGATTAGTTCTTGCCCTTGGGATGGGCCTCAAGTTGAGACAGTCATTGGTTGGCCATTCCTTCCCCCTCTGCTCTAGCTTTGTCCATGCATACCTTGTATGCAGGACACATTTTGGGTCAAAGGTTTTATGTGTGGGTTGCTGTCTTTATCTCTCCACTGGGAGTCGTGCCTGCCATGGACATCCTATGGCCTATTCCCTTCCAAAATGTCTGGCACATCATAGAGATGGCCACCCCCATCCCAGCCTACTTCTGAATTCTGTTATTTTTTACTTGTTCTCCCTACACATGATGCCCCAAGCCCCACTATCCTCCCCATCCCCTCTCCCACCCAGTTCTCTCCCTCCACCCATCTCTGATATCTATTTTATTTCCATTGCTAAGAAAGATTCAGCTGTCCTCCCTTGGCCTGACTTGTTATTTGTCTTCTTTGGTTTTATGAATTATAGCATGGTTATCTTGTACTTTATGGCTAATATCCACTTATAAGTGAGTATATACCACACATGCTCTTTGGGGACTGAATTATCTCACTCAGGATGTTATTTTCTAGTTCCATTGGCTAGCAAAGTCCATAGTGCTGTTGTTTTAATAGTTGAGTAGTATTCTGTTGTGTAAATGGACCTTATTTTCTTTATCCATTCTTCAGTTGAGGGACAGCTAGGTCGTTTCCAGTTTCTGGCTATTATGAATAAAGCTGCTATGAGCATAGTTGAGCAAGTGTCCTTGTGGCATGGTGGAACATCTTTTGGGTATATGCCTGCAAGTGGTATAGCTGGGTCTTAAGGTAGAACTATTCCCATTTTCCTGAGAAACCGTCAAATTGATTTCCAGAATGAGTATACAGATTTTCACTCCGATCAGCAATGTAGGAGCGTTCCCCTTGCTCTTCATCCTTGCCAGCATGTGCTGTCACTTGAGTTTTTGGTTTTAGCCATTACAATGGGTATAATGTAGAATGTCAGAGTTGCTTTGATATGTATTTACCTGAGGAGTAAGGATGTTGAATATTTCTTTAAGTATTTCTCAGCCATTAAAGATTCCTCTGTTGAGAATTCTGTTTAGCTCTGAACCCCATTTTTAATTGGGTTATTTGTGTTGTTGGTGTCTAGCTTCTTGAACTCTTCATATATTTTGGATATTAGCCCTCTGTCAGCTATAGGGCTGGTGAAGATATTTCCCTACTCTCTAAGTCTTCCTTTTGTCCTATTGAGGGTGTCCTTTTACTTACAGAAGCTTCTGTTTCATGAAGTCCCATTTATTAATTTTTGATCTTAATGCTTGATCATTAGTGTCTTATTTAGGAAATTGTCTCTCATGAGTTCTAGAGTATTCTCCACCCTCTGATCCATTAGATTAAGTGTATCTGATTGTACATTGTCATTTAATCCATTTGAACTTGGGTTTTGTGGAGTGTGATAACTATGGGTAAGTGAGGATACAGAGTGGGTATTTGAATTTTCTTATATCTGTTGACTTTTGCTTTGTGACTGAGTATGTGGCCAGTTTTGGAGAATGTTCCATGAGGTGCTTAGAAGGTATATTTTTTTTGTGTTTTTGTGAAATGTTCTCTAGATATGCTAGGTCCATTTGATTCATACCTTGTATTTCATTATCTCTGTTTAATCTGTTTTTAATGATGACCTGTTGATTGGTGAGAGTGGAGTGTTAAAGTCTCTTAACATTAATATGTGAGGTTTGATGGGGTTTTTAAGGTTTACTAATGTTTTGTACATGTATATGGTTGCCCTTGCATTTAGGTCACACACATTTAGAACATCTTTATAAGATTGGATTTGAGGTCATTTTCTTGTGCTTCCTCTGTGTTGGATGTCCAGGGCTTGCTGTAGTAAGATAACTGGGCTCTGGTGGTGCCATACTGTGCTCGCTCTATTTGATTGTGCTTTTACATAAGCTGTATGGCTGTCCCTGATGTTGGCTGGATGTTGCTGGTGCTGGTAGGACTCCTTCGAGATTTCAGGCAGGGCCATGGCCTTGACAATGCAGCTCAGGGAGTAGCACATTGCTCTCCTTTGCTGGCTGTGCCCCAGGTGGGTCTGAATGTTCCTGGGGCCCTGTAGACCTGCTCCGTTGGGCAAAACCATGGACCCGATGACAGGACTCAATGGAAGAGAGTGAAATTTGCTCTTGCTTGGTGTGTCCCAGGGTGTCTGGAAGACAGGGGGTTGCCATTGAGTGGTTTAATCAGGGTATTCCCAGGGCTTGGCACACCTGCTCAGAAAGGCAGGCAGATTTGCGGCCTGAATGATGGAGCTGAAGGTACAGCATGCTATCGTTCATCTGGTACTTTATATCTCATTGTCGAGGGAAGCCCAGCAAGAGGACCAAGGCAGAACTTTGAAGGACTGGAGAGATGGCTCAGTGGTTAAGACACCGACTGCTCTTCCAGAGGTCCTGAGTTCAATTCCCAGCAACCACATGGTGGCTCACAACCATCTGTAATAGGATCTGATGCCCTCTTCTGGTGTGTCTGAAACAGCAACAGTGTATTCATATAAATAAAATAAATAAATCTTAAAAAAAAAAAAGAACTGAAGCAGATACCACAGAGGAATATTGTTTAGGGGCGTACTTACCATGCCTTGCTCACCTAACATTCTTATGTAGTCCATGTCCACCAGCCTATGACTTGTACTACTTAGACTGGGCTCTTCTCTATCAATTGTGTTTCATGCACAGTGGCAAAGGCTAATCTCGAGGAGGCAACTGTTGCATTAAGGTTCCCTCTTTGCTCATGACCGGTCTTTGCCATATTGATAAGAGCACAGTGTGCATCAGTTTTTCTCCTTCAGTGGTCAGTGTGGTCTCTTTGTTGTATCTCAGCAACGTTCAAAGTAACATGGTTGGTTACTGGCAAGGTGTTTTCTGGTCTTGTTAGTTTTCCACTCTTCATGTTTGGAGTTCCCATTAGTTCTGTGGACTGGAAAAATAACAGGGGATAGAGATGTTGATGGAAGAGTGCATTGTAGGTGTTCTACGATGTCCACTTTCCAGAGATACATAGGCTTGTGTTCATGATAGTCTTATGAAAGAAGTTAATTTAACAGGGACCTTGGGAATGGTATGGGGCTTTTGTGTCTGTGCTGATTCTTTTGATCTGTTATGGTCATATATATATATTTTTAAAATTTAGATAAATAATCCACTTCTCTGAAAGGGTGTGGTCCCCTTGGGTTTCCCCCAATTCTGGTGCATAAAGTCTCTACCAAGTTAGGTACATCCTCTCCCACTGAGGCCAGACAAGGCAGTCCTCTTGGGGAATGGATATCACAGACTAGGATGTCATAGAACAAACTGCTTGAAATGAAAGGAATGGGCCTCTTCATTCCCTTCTACACATTTGTGTTTGTGCCTATATCTGTGCAGATGTTAGTGCTGCTGTAACTGCTACAGTCTGCCTATTTGCTGGACACCTCCTTCCACATGGTGTTCTTTGCTGATGGAGAGAGTTTCAATTGTTCAGGCTGATAAGACTCGGGTGGCTGTTGTTGTGCTGAGAGGGCAGCCTGTTACCCAGAAATGAACTATGCACAAATCAGTCCTTGCAAGACTCAGGGATTGTCAGGCAAGCCAGAGTGCCAAAGAACGTGAGAATTGGAACGAAGGGGTACAGTACTATGGCTTAGCATTTCTACTCCATAATACAATGGCCATCCCTCTGACATATTTTAGTACCAGTTACCTTGGACGAATGGAGACTGTAAGAAGTAATTGAACAGATCTGTGCAATGACAGCTAGGGCTATGGCAGTGGACATAACAGCCCAGAGTCAAAGGAGCCATGGAGAGTCCTGATACTTTGACTTTGCATCCTAGCCTTTACTCACTATTGAACTTTAGACCCTCCAAGTACATAATGTTTCTAGATGCTAGAGAATATAAGAAGTGGAGCTGTAACTGAAAGTAGGGGACTCCCAAGTACTACTTTTATACAGTGGTAAAGTACTCTTCCCTCTCTGTACTTCATATGGAGTTTTTAAAATAAGAAAACCATGTCTATTACATATCCCATCTATACTTTTCTAATCGGATGAATTAGTGATTTGCACATCAGTGTAGACTGTAGCATTGTCAGCAATATCTGTGTTAGGGCAGACATTGGCGTCTGACAAGAGAAGAGTGGACAAGGAAGATGTGGTGTCTATAAACATGGGAACTATTTTCAGCTAAAAAGCTGAAGGAAGTCGCATTGCTTGCAGGAGACTGTGTGTAACTGGAGACAGTGATATTGTGCAAAATGTATCCAGGCCCAGAAAAAAAAATACTCTTATGTTTTCTCTCATATGTTATCCTTGATAATACATATAGAGCTATTCGTGAATTGTAGGCAACATTTTGTAGAAGAAGGATGACTCAGGGTTATGGTGAGGGGTAAGGAATGGGCAGGTCTGGGTAACAGTTAGTGTGCTCAGTGTCCAATATACCCTTCAAGGAAAAAAGAACAAGTTTAATGAATAGTTCAATGAGATTAAAATCAATGAAAATAATTTTAATGCAAATATAACATTTTGTTAATTACTTTAACACTGAAAATTCTTTTCCTAAGCTTTATTTTACGTTAGTCGATGGTTCTTAATTTGGAAACATAAAAATTAAATTAAGAATATCAAGATGAAAAGATATACATCCAACTCGTTCATTTCACTCCTACGATGGAAAGTGATGGCAGTGGTCCCATTTCCATGCTTCTGCCTGGAGTTGATGCAGCACACGGTAAGTACTATGAACAGAGAGCTCCATCAGCTACTGTGTCACGGCATTTCCTTGGACCAGTCTTGTCCTTGCATGGCTCATTTGAGACAGGTGGAGGGACATTTCATGCTGGCCTTGTTAACTTTGTCTAGATGGGTGACCCCGGGCAGCGAATAGCCCGTGTTAGAGCGGAGACTATTGACCCTTGCTAGATGTTGGTCTATACCATGCATATCTATCCACAGGTTGGAGTCAGTCATCCAACAAAACCCCATCTCCATCCCCTTCAGTAGTAGAAAGGCATCTTGACATTCCCAAGGAAGCACAAAATACTCTGGATAGCTTAAACACACCCCATAGGAGGTCAGTGATTCACAGCCACTATTACCTGCTATAGCCTTGTATAGCCCACTCCTGTCACTAAACAGACTTTCAGATAATTGAATCTGAATTAAGTTCCAGTTAAAAGTATATGCAGTTAAACCCTGCTGGGTTTTAGAAGGATAAGAATGTACCCTCACTAAAATGTGGCTTCTTCATCAGATGATGCTGGAAAACCTGGATATCTATATGTAGAGAAAGAAACTTGACTCCACCCGGGGTTGTGGAATATGCTTGAACTCCCATAACTCAGGCAGAGGTGGTGCAAGTGGTGGGGGTGGGGGAGGGGGCAAGAGTGGGGGTAGGGGAGATGGGAGGCAGAGTCAGAGGCAGTGTCATTGGCAGTGGTGGTGGTGGTGGCGGTGACTGTGGTGGGACAGAGGCATGAGCACAGGCAGAGACAGAGGTGCAGAGAGGCAGAGGCACAGAGAGGCAGGGAGGCAAAGACAGAGAGGAATAGAGGCACAGAGGCAGAGGCAGGGGCAGATGGAGGCAGATCCCTCTGAGTTCAAGGATATTGCAGTCTACAGTGCTAAATCCAGGACAGCCAGGGCTATGTAGTGAGATCCTGTGTCAAGACACTAAAGGACACACACACACACACACACACACACACACACGCACACGCACACGCACACATACACACACACAATCAAGCAAAAAAATCAATTCACATTTTAGTTTACCTATGCCTATGTCCACTTAGGGACCTAAGTGTGGCAAACTTGAAACTGTCAGAGAACAGAGCAGCACACACAGTTCAAGGTACAGGGATAGGCAAGGATGTAGAAGGACTACAGCCCCCCAAGGCCTCCTGGCAGAAGCTGACAAATGGTCTCTCAGGTAAGCAACAGGGTCCTTCCCAGCATAGGAAGCAGTTACTGGAGAATATGGTTTAGAGAGCCAGAGCCAGTCTTTGCTATCATTACTGCAGACATAAGGTTAATATATAGATTATTTGCAATTAAACAAAATATCTAAGTCATGTGAAACAAGACAATCCAGTTTGTAAATGATAAATAAGAAGACAGCTCTCAAAGTTTTAATACAGAGCATGCATGTATGGAAGCATGTGGATCCAGGAGGAGTCAGAAGAATGCATAGTGAAACTTCAGGAGATGTCACCAAGGTCAATCAGAGAAGGGATGACAAGTGCTTCTGTGGGAGTGCACAGGAAGGAATGCTGTGCTCTGCTGGTGAGGTGCGACAAGTTTCAATGATGGGACCTCCTAAAGCTAAAACCTAGCCTACCACATGGCTCAAGTAAACCATTCCAAAAACTGGACATATTAGAAAGACCCTTGCCATCAGTGTCAATTATAGCAGTGTCTCCGGTACATTAGGGAAGCAAGCTTGGTGTCCAACAGCATTGTCATGGGTGAGGAAAATGTGATGGACGTAGAGAGGAAAGCATTTAAGCCACAAAGAAAATGAAGCTATGCTTTTACAGGACCTGCACTCATTCTGGGCCAGGTGAGATGGCTCTACAGTTCCCAGGCTGAGTTCCTAACAGCTTCATGGTACCTTTCAACCTTCCTCAATCCCAGATCCACATGTCTGATGTCATCCTCTGGCCAGTGTGGGCACTGCCCACATGTGTTGTTCCAGAATGTATACAGGGGAGACAGACATGTAAAATAAATATTAAGTGCATGTTTTCTAAAATGGATCCAACTTGAGACAGACATACTAATCTAATTAAACTCATCTCAGAAAGTTAGTCATCCTGATATGTTTTCTCCTAGATTGTGTAGATGTGTGTACATGAAAGCCTATTTTTCATTTCATGAAGCAGCAGGAAGTGCTCTGTCCATGCAAATTATGATTAAGGGCTGGGGTGAGAGGTTTGAAATGGGAAGAACCATGGTAAGAGCTGGGGTGTGTTAAGTTGACAGGAAAATCTTTAGGAAACATCCCATATTCAGTGACTAGTACAGTGAAAATAAAAGCCAAGGAGAGTAACTTTATTACCACCAGAGCTATGATGAATTGCTTTAATAGTAAATATATATTACCGGAGTTTATATCATATGATGTAGTAATGTAACATATACTATGTTGTTAGTCAAAATTAACAATATCAAAGTCATGAGGATGACAACAAAGGCCTCTGTATATACTGTGGATTAAAGAACTGACTTAAACTACTCCAGTTGATTTTACTGGCTTCAAATATTTACAAGTATTATAGAAAATTTGTCTGTTCATTTATATAAACATAAACATCTACATATTCATCTACATAGCTACATATTTACTTATTTATCTACACATTTATATGACCCTTGAAGTCCTATGTATATATCTGTATCTATGTCTGTACCTCTCATTGTGCACATCATAAGTACTATGTTACAAAGATCCGGCCAGCTCTTACATTGCGTACCCATAATATTGAGAAACTTCCATATCCTTTTCCCTGTGTAGGAAAAGCTGCAGTTTCCCAGGAGAGGTACACTTGGCAGCATTCTCACGCTCCTGTTGGGCCCGCCTCTTCATGGCCTCCCTCTCTGGCCTCTGCTCTTTTGTGATGGGCTGTGAGACAACTGGTCCCAGAATGTCGACTTTCCTCCATGGAATGGGTTGGCGGCTGAAGTCTTGTATCAGATATTGGGTTTGAGATTTGGGAGGTGATGGTGCCTTGTTCCTGGCAGCAGAAACAAGCTCTCTCTGGAATGAAGTGTGAGATGGTGCTCTGTAGGGTACAGGCCTCATGTAGGCAAACTGAGGCACAACACTAGACTGGTTGGTGTTGGCTACATTAGGTTGTGTGGCACTGGAGGAAATTGGAGGAGCTAGCTTGGCAGAGGCCATCAAAGATGTGCTGCCAGGAGCTGGTTGGGATAGATGAGCCGAGTGGGAATGAAGCCACACAGGATTAGCTGCAGTGGGCTTGTATGAAGCCAGGGGCTTTCTAGAAGCAGGTCTAGCTTGAGGCTGGTCCAGGGTTGGGAAAGGCAGAGGTACTAACCTGACCTTCCCAGGCAGGGGTAGCTCATGCTTGTATGGAGGTGGACACTCCTTGTGAGCACTGATCTCTGCTCTCTGAGCTTTGCCCGGGCTTCTGTCAGGGACCCAGCCCTCAGGTGGCATATCCAGCAGTGTTGGGGTGGCTGGGCCTGGGCCTGGGTCTTTGTTGCTGGTGGAGGTTTGCAGACCCTTGAAAGAAGAGATGCTAGTTTTCTTCTCACTCTTCTTCCCCAGAGGGTGGAAGACCTGCACGGACTCCAGCATATGCATGCCAAGGTGGGTTCGAGGCTTCTTGAAGCTGATTTGACTCAGCTCAGGTGGATTCCTCTTCCTCTTGGTCTTGGGGACGGTGGGCTTCTCTTCTGCTTTGACTCTGTTCCTTGACTGCTTAAGCTCCTCTGTTTTCTCGGAGTTCTCTGGTCCACTTGGTCTTTCTTGCCCCTGTTTTCTACCTCGGCTGTGCCTGCTGGGTGTTTCTTTGGGAGCTTTGCCCTCCAGATGCTTTGAGATGTTGTCAATAGCTCTATCCTTGTCCCCTGCACTGCCCACAGCCCCCTCTTTCTCCTCCAGCTCCTGGTGTTGGATTTTGGCCTGAGGAACTCCATCGAGCAGGTCAGAGACTTTTAGGTCATTCTTCCTCACCTTTTCAGAGGGGCTGCTCATGACTCTCCAGTTCTGAAGGGGAGGGTCCCGGTCTATGTCTTTGAGGATTTTGAAGAGTTGGGGAAAGTGATCATCTGCCTCCAGTGTGGTGATGTCTTCGAAATGGATGCTGGATCCAATCTCGTTCTCTAGCTCCTCTCGTTCTTCCAGACCCACACTGATGCCTCCCGCGCTGCCACTGTCAGAAGCAGACTTCTGTCTTAGACTTCTTGTATCAGTGCAGTCAGGGTGCACTAAAGGAAGCTGTGATGGATCTTGGTTTTCTTTAGTACCCTCATAGGCATCCTGAGGCATTGACAGCTCAGCTTTCACCTCATGCCTGTTTTCATTCTCTCTTTGTTCCAGGCTTGGAGCTGGAGGCAAGACGAGGAATTCCGAAGAACTGTACATGGGGGCTGTTAATAACCTGTCCCCATTGACAGGTGGTATCCTCATCTGGAAAACCTCTGTGGAAATATTGCAGAGTTCTGGGCTCTGCAACAGACAGACTGTCTGGCCTGAGGGTAGCAGTCCTAGGGATGTCTCCATGTCCATCACTGGAAAAGAGTCAAGGAAGAAGTCAGTGCTGGTGAGTGAGGTGCTCCCCACCCCACCCCCATTTCACAGCACTACAGCACTCAGCTTCCGCAGGAGGGTAGGGTATTCCTATGAGCTGTGCTTGAGCATCGCAGACAGCACTCTTCTGGCAGACTGATGGTGACTGCTCTATTTTTGCTGCCCATGCCATGCCGTGTTCTCTCAGGTACTTTTGTGTTCCTTCAGGATCGTGTGGTACTTGAGGCTTAAGAGTCTATGGTTTGGTTACAAAATTTTCTTGATATATGCTCCTCACTTGCTTTCCCTTTTCCAGTGACTCTCATTTTTGGGGCTTTGCTATTAGGCAGGTTGTCTGGGCCATAATTTTCAAGAAATTGCCTGACTCTGAGAACTTGTTTCAGTTTAAGGCATTACTCAAGCCCCCAGAAGCCTGTTTTTTTTTTTTTTAAATGTGGGTTTAGGTATCCAAACCTAGTTGGGCCCTCCTTCAAGACAAGCATTTGAACAACCAAGCTTTCTTTCAGCCTTATGTTTCACAGACTTCCTATAAGCAATATGCAAAATGATATGAGAAAGATTTGGGCTTGGCTATGACTCTCCACTAGAGAAAACATCTACATGATCTTATATTGTTGTCAATGGGTCACCTCTGAAGTACTACATCAAAAGAAAAAAGAAGAAAAAGAGCTTTGGCTACCTTAGCAATGGTACATGGTCTGCACCCTACTCTCTCTATAACTTTAAGTATAAGAAAATGCCACGGCAGGTGCTGGGATCTGGTAGGAATTCTTCCTCCAGGACAGCTTCTCAGTTGCATTACTCTGGAGAGGGATTTCAATTGACAGAAAAATCCCATGTTACCAAAACAAAAAGTCCTCATTGTCTTCTATACCCCAGAGCAGTAGTTCAAGAAGGAGGTCAGTTACAGTGTGCAGGTATATGATACTGGTTAACTTGTGTTGTTACATGTGTGAGTGCGGTGTGCTCCTGGACACCACTGAATGCAGGATGGATACCACTCACTGTGGCCTTGCATGCTCTCTCATTATTCAATCTGAAGATGGGGATGAAACACAGAGTTCTATTTAACCTGTAAAGACTCATAATCTCTGCCCATGTGGAGTGGCTGCTACTGAAAGGTAGACCTGAGTCTCCTTGGGCTCTTGATCATGTGCCTTTGCCTCCTGAGTTTGTACTCACCTGGAAGACTGATGTCTGGCATATTTTCAGCAGATGTGGAATAGGAGAAGTCAGAGGTGGAGATTGGTCTTTGGATATCCCTTGGCTGAATCTCCTTTTCCACCATCACCATCTCTGGTTGAGCAGCAGGCTCCTCACTCACAGGGTAGGACACAGAGCTGTAGGGCTGCTGACACTGTCCTAGTTCTCCTGGTATCAGACCATCCAGGCTGCTGTGGTTGTAGTAGTACACTTGGCTACCATCCTGGTAGGAAGGTGCCAGGCTGTATTCTTGATCTGGTACCTGCGGTGGTGTAACCTGGACAAAGCTGGTTAAAAGTGTTGGATAGAAAGGGGCTATGATATTAGGAACTAAAATTTTATCACCCTGGGCTGTCACAGATAGGGAAGACAATGCAGTGTCCTGGTCAATGACAGCCATATTAAATTCCTGGGGTGCATCTCCCCTGTCTTTGCTTTCTGTGAGATCCCACTTGAGAACACCTGGATAGAAGAGTGCAGAGGTTGAGTTCTGGCTCTGGCCAGTCAGCTCCACCAGCATGGTCGGGCCAGCATGTGGGTTAAGGTGGGCTCTACCCATGAAGAGAGAAGTGCTGGTGCTTCGTGGCAGGAACCATGGTGAACTCACAAGTGGGGTGGAGATGCTGGAGGTGTTGCACACCCTTCCTGAGTGTGTGGAGTTGCTCAGCACAGGCAGAGAGGGCTGAAGAGCATTTTGTGTCCCAAAGAAGGGTGAACTTTGGAAATTCTCTGTAGGGAGGAAGAAGACAGTGGGAAAATGGTGAGGTTGATGCTTTCTAGGTTCATGTGGGGAGTAGTGATGTCTCCAGTTTGTACTGGCTGGGATTGTCTAAGACTGAAGTTCCCTCTAACATTCCAAGATGTGAATCGATAGTACTTGATTCTTGGTACTATTCAGGATGACACTCATTTGATGAGCTGCCTGTTCTTTCTCTGTGGGCGTGGAATTCCTAATTGATCTCATTCACCTTTTGCTCCAATCTAGGCACAGTCCTTCTTTGCCCTGGTTTGTCTTGCTCCCATACCTGTGATACTGTCTCATTACTGTGTCCTCAAGCAGAGATGTTTAGAGGTAAGAGAACCGTAGACAGCTTAGGCCTCTTGCTTTGCATTGTCCTATGCAGATCTCACTCTATGTAGAGAGACATGTTCTCTCTACTATATCAAGCTGGCCTTGGAATCACAGAGATGCACCTGCCTGTGGAGTGCTGCTGTCTTAAGTGAGTCCCAGCCCCACCAGGATTGTCTATATTCTATGATTTCTTTTAAAAAAAATAATGATGCACATGCTTGCAGCCAACCATTGAACTGATCACAGGATCCCCAATGGAGGAGAGAAAGGACTGAAGTAGCTGAAGGGGTTTGCAACCCCATAGGAAGAACAACAATATCAACCAACTAGAGCTCCCAGGGTCTAAACCATCTACCAAGGAGTACACATGGAGGGACCCATGACTCCAGCTGCATATGTAGCAGAGGATGGCCTTGTTGGGCATCAATGGGAGAAGAGGCCCTTAGTACCATGAAAGCTCAATGCCCCAGTGTAGGAGAATGCAAGGGCAGGGAGGTGGGAGTGGGTAGGTAGATGGGGGCACACCCTTATAGAAGCAGGAGGAGGGGGGATGGGATAGAGAGTTTCTGGGGGCGGAATTGAGAAAGAGGATAACATTTGAAATGTAAATAAATCAAATATCAAATAAAAAATAATGATGCATATAGAATTTTGTATATGAATACTGTATTTAGCTAATTACTTCTTTTCCCTTCTAACTTTGCCTGTGTTATAACTCCTCCCACTCCTTTTATAATTGATGACTTCTTATGATTTAAGTATAAGTTTTAAATACTATGTGTATATCACTTTATAAATACTACCTGGTGATACATTTTCACGGAGCTTGCACATATTTAGGCCTGACTTATTAAGATTTGCAAACTTATTAGAAGGTTTTTTTCCATGAAGAGATTGTATCTTCCTTTGTTCCCTTTGTTAATTGTAATTCTTACAGAATGAGAGCCTTGATAATATCCAACATAGCCAGTATATACAAGAATCAAGGAACTCCTTCCAGTCTCGGCCAGTGCCCTGAGCAGTCCTTGGGTGTGAACATGGCAGCCAGGCCCACAACACTCAGAGGAAGATCCACTCCCAGGTGTCTAACACGCCCAGGATCATAGGATCAGAGGTGCCCCGGGCAGACCTTGGGCACTAAGTCCACATCCAGTCCCACAACACCCAGAAGAAGTTCCACTCCCAGGCACTCTAACAAACCCAGGATCACAGGATCCCAGGATCCCAGAATCATTGGATCACAGGATCACAGAGACAGCTGAACTCTGAGGAGTTCTGACACAACCAGGATCACAGGAAGGACAGGCTCCTGTCAGATATAGCAAGGGCAGGTAGCTCTAGAGATAACCAGATGGCCGGGGGGCAAGTGTAAGAATATAAGCAACAGAAACCAAGGTTACTTGGCATCATCAGAACCCAATTCTTCCACCATAGCAAGTCCTGGATACACCATCACATTGGGAAAGCAAGATTCAGATCTAAAATCACTTCTCAGGGTGGTGATAGAGGAATTTAAGAAGGATATAAATAACTCCCTTAAAGAAATACAGGAGAACACAAGTAAACAACAAGCCCTTAAAGAGGAAACACAAGAATACCTTAAAGAATTACAGGAAAACACAATCAAACAGGCGAAGGAAATGAACAAAACCATCCAAGATCTAAAAATGGAACTAGAAACAATAAAGAAATCACAAAGGGAGACAATCCTGGAGATAGAAAACCTAGGAAAGAGATCAGGAGTCATAGATGCAAGCATCACCAACAGAATACATGAGATAGAAGAGAGAATCTCAGGGGCAGAAGATACCATAGAAAACATTGACACAACAGTTAAAGAAAATGCAAAAAGCAAAAAGCCCCTAACCTAAAACATCCAGGAAATCCAGGACACAATGAGAAGACCAAACCTAAGGATAATAGGTATAGAAGAGAGCGAAGATTCCAGTCTTAAAGGGCCAATAAGTATCATCAACAAAATTATAGAAGAAAACTTCCCTAACTTAAAGAAAGAGATGCCCATGAACATACAATAAGCCTACAGATCTCCAAGTAGACTGGACCAGAAAAGAAATTCTCCCATCACATAATAATCAAAACAACAAATGCGGGGCTGGTGAAATGGCTCAGCGGTTAAGAGACTGACTGCTCTTCCGAAGGTCCTGAGTTCAAATCCCAGCAACCACATGGTGGCTCACAACCATCTGTAATGAGATCTGATGCCTTCTTCTGGGGTGTCTGAAGACAGCTACAGTGTACCTACATATGATAAATAAATAAATAAATAAATCTTAAAAAAAAACCAACAAATACACTAAACAAAGAAAGAATACTAAAAGCAGTAAGGGAAAAATGTCAAGTAACATGTAAAGGCAGGCTTATCAGAATTATGCCAGATTTCTCACCAGAGACTATGAAAGCTAGAGAAAGTCCTGGGTATGTGTCATACAGACCCTAAGAGAACACAAATGCCAGCCCAAGCTACTATATCCAGCAAAACTCTCAATTATCATAGACGGAGAAACCAAGATATTCCATGACAAAACCAAATTTAGTAATATCTTTCCATAAATCCAGCCGTACAAAGAATAATAGATGGAAAACACCAAGACAAGGAGGGAAACTATACCCTAGGAAAAGCAAGAAAGTAATCTTTCAATAACACAAAAGAAGATAGCCACACAACATAATTCCACCTATAACAACAAATATAACAGGAAGTAATAATCACTTTTCCTTAATATCTCTTAACATTAATGAACTCAATTCTCCCCAAAAAGATATAGACAAACAGACTGGATACGTAAACAGGACCCAGCATTTTGCTGCATACAGGAAACACATTTCAGTGACAAAGACAGATACTACCTCAGAGTAGAAGGTTGGAAAACAATTTTCCAGGTAAATGATCCCAAGAAACACGATGGAGTAGCCATTCTAATATCGAATAAAATCAACTTTCAACCTAAAGTTATCAAAAAAGATAAAGAAGGACACTTCATACTGATTAAAGGAAAAATCTATCAAGATGAACTCTCAGTTCTGAACATCTAAGTTCCAAATTCAAGAGCACTGACATTCATAAAAGAAACTTTACTAAAGCTCAAAGCACACATTGTACCTCACACAATAATAGTGGGAGACTTCAACACCCCACTCTCAGCGATGGACAGATCATGGAAACAGAAACTAAACAGAGACGCAGTAGAACTAACAGAAGTTATGAACCAAATGGATTTAACAGATATTTATAGAACATTTCATCCTACAGCAAAATAATATACCTTCTTCTCAGCACTTCATGGTACCTTCTCCAAAATTTTCCATATAATTGGTCACAAAACAGGCCTCAACAAATACAAGAAGACTGAAATAATCTCATGCATGCTATCAGGTCACCATGGACTAAGCCTGATCTTAAATACCAACAGAAACAACACAATGATATGAAAGACTTTGAGTACTAATCAATGAATACAGACAGCACTTCATTTTGATCTTCTTGAGGACCTGGATGAACACCTCCCTCAGCATACCACAGGCAAGGTAGTGAAGTATGCATTCTAGATGTTTCCATGAGTGCTTTACAGCTAGGCTTTCAAGGGGGAAATGTCTCTTGTAATCGTATAAATTGGTAATGATTTTTATTTCTGAAATATGAACTTCTGGCTACCAGTATGTATCTGGGATTTCTTTCTCATACATTCCTTTGACTGGGGAGGTCTAGCAGTGTCTGTACATGTGGATACCCATCTGTGACTCTCAGCTCTGATGGGGCAGTCTCAGCCAAGCCACTCTGAACTGATGTAGACTTTAAACTGCTACATCAAAGACTTGGCTTCAAGATGCTCTCAATACATCCAGTGACTTGGTATAAATATTAAAACGTTTAAAGATAGCAAAAGTTATTTTGAATTCAGGTGATTTTATAATAAATTAAGAATAGAAATAAATTTGAAAGCTATTCTTAAAAAAAAAAATCAAGGAACTTTGCACAAGAGGGATATGACAGACTGTAAGAGTCTGGGTTTAGAGTCGAGTAGTGCCCACACTTATGACAGGGAACCTGTACCCAGACAAATCTCAACAGTGCAGTTGCCTAAATAAGGTTCAGGAAATGACAAGTCCTTGAGCGCTTTTATCTGAAATCTGTGCCTCTCTGCAGCATTCGGTCCTAAACTACCTGTGTGTTCTTTTAGAATTATCTGTATACTTTTGACTTCTTTTATTTCTTTGTTTTCTAGCCCCTCATCTTTATACTTTGGATTTTTTTCCCTCTTCCCAGTTCCCATGGGTCTGTCTTTCATGTAACAGCCTCAATATTTCTACTGTAACTACCTCCTCAGAGTCAAGTCCCCTCTTAGTCTCTCCCACATTCACTTGCCTCTTAACACTCAACAGTTCAGAGCCCAGAGCGTAGTGACACTCTAATCTCCCTGAGATGGATGAAGAATCGCTTGAGAGTAAATAGTCTGTCAGGAGTCACATTCTTAGTAAGAACCAAAGTTAAATGTTCAATTTGAGATATTCATTCAAATTGACATTCAATTTGAGATATCTGTACCTATGGTACCCCCAGTCCTGTATGGATTTTAAACATATATTGAAAATCAGGAAAATTGTGATCAAAACCAATGTTTTAAAGTTTTGTTACTTACCTGACATGATTGTGTGGTGCGGGGGAGAGTAAGAGTAATCCATACGAGAACAGATCAGGATAAATGAGTGTCTTTGTCTGATCTTCTGACCAAACCAGTGAATGTGTCCAGTATCAGACAGAGCCCACTGGTCACTGGTCACAGGTTACCTGTGATGATCCAAATTTGTTTACAGGCAGCTCCATGGAAACCCCAGGATTCTACTAGGTGCTGGTAGGCTGGGAGGGAGAATGATGTCATAAATCAAGTAGTAGCCAATTGGAAGATCATATTCTGAGCTCCAAGACAAGATTGGGTGGAGAAGATGCATGCCAGAAGACCAGCTTCATCCATGAAGCCTGAGTTGTGTGCTGATCAGAGAGTTAATCTTGGCATGGCAGCCCCTCTTGCCATGACTTTTAGCCTCTGAGATTATGGCAATGCTTTTAATAAGGTTCATTGATGAAGGTGTTTATAATGTGCATATGATGTTTAACATTCCATAAGGTTGTATCCCTTCAGTGCCCATTGTATACTCAGACAGAACCCTTCAGCAGGAAGGAGAGGGGCATATAGGTTGGGGCAGCTTAGTTGAGAAACCACTTCAGTTGATCTGAGTTGTGAGCTATCAGCATCTGTCTATGACGAAAGGAAGAGATCAAGGGCTCCATTTTGACTGTGTCGAAGGGCAGGGTTGTGGAGATTATGAATGCTAAGACTCTTCTCTTTCAGTTTCTTCTCCAGGAGTCCTTTCTTCAGTTGTTCTGATTCCGGTTCATCTCACATCTCTCTTCTCTGTAGGCTTTGATCCTTGGACCAGCTTGATCCTGCATTCTGACATTAGCGGGTGATACCCCTGCACTTCCAGAAGTAGTGGTCTTCATTTCATCAGGCAAATGCTTGTAAAGTGGGTTCTGCTCTTATAAACAAAGAATAGAGGAGCCAAAGGGGAGGCTGGCTGCATGTGTTTCGTAATCCAGACTTTCTTGCTCTTCTCCTGCCTTAATTCTGCTGTTTCTGGGTATTTTTCTCTCCTCTTCTTTCGTTTACCTGAGATAGGCTTTCCTCTGTAGCTCATGTTCTGGATCTCATTGTGCATCACTGTCTGCCCCTCAGGCTCAGGGACATTCTTGTTGTCCTTGCCTCCCTGATTTTAGTATCATGGTTGTGAGCTACCCAGTCTGGCTGCCTTCTCTCTTTGTCCCCAACAGAAAGGAGTTTGACAGTTCCTGTAGCTTCTTCCTTTCTTGCAACAGCCTATGTAGAATTCTGGGCTTCTCCCATTCTCTGCCATGCTTGAGCCTGAGACCCACCTAAATAGAGTGGGAGAGGAGAAAGAAAGAGGTGGAAAAAAGAAAGAAGTCCTTAATGGGTACAGGATGTTGGGTTACATGAAAAAAGCAGTGTAGGTACTTTTATTTATTTGTGAATAAAGGACCAATCTTTTCCCTTTCTCTGTATCTTCACAAACATGAATGTTTTTGGCATTTTGTAGACATATATGCAAATCTTGTGCTTTTTTTTATTTTTCTGTGTGTGTTGTATCTCTAGTTTCTATGATTCTCCGGTAGGTTCATAGACTGTATGGATCATGACATGGGCCTAGTATGCGTTCATATGCCATCTGTATTCTAAGTATGCCTTAAAGCACTAACTCACGTGACTGTATCTAGAAGTCTTTATTAAAAATGACACTCGAGCTGTCCTCCAGCAATCATATGAGGCATGTCAACAATCACTGTGGCGCTTTCACACTGAGCTAGTGTTGTAGCTTGTAGTGCATGCCCGGCTCCATAGAAATGCCCCTCCATGCAGACAGTGCAATGTTGTGTAGTTCTGGGCAAATCTCTGCTGGAAGAATGTCTTTTATTCACATGGAACCCAAAATGAAATTACTTCCTGACACATCACTTGTCAGATAATGGCACACATTTGCCAAGGCTATGCCTGAAAGTAGGCTCCTAGTTGTGGATGTTTCAGAAACCAACATTGTCCTGGGCTACTGTAGAC
The DNA here is from genome assembly GCA_019843815.1 of Montemys delectorum. NCBI lineage: Eukaryota > Metazoa > Chordata > Mammalia > Rodentia > Muridae > Montemys > Montemys delectorum. Next base: position 3,252 of record JADRCD010223806.1, on the reverse strand, counting down.
CCAAGATGAGTAGACCATCACCAGGACTGAGAGGTAGATCAGTCTGCGATGAGAGAGGGAGAGAGGGGGGAGAAGAAATAGACTGTTATTTGTATTTTATTTTGTAATCCCATGATTTCTGTGTGTTGTTTTAGTATTTTCAATTCATTTACTTACTTTTCCTTTTATTGAAAGTAGATTATGTTCTCATAGAATTTATCCTTATGTTAGTTTCCTCTCCTCCTACTCTGTCTTGCCCATCCCCAGCCCCCATCATCAGTATCTATTCCCTGTCTGTCTTTCAGTAGAAAAGAACACACTTTCAAGAGACAACCAAACAATTCCAAAGGAAATAGATTGAGATGAAACAAATCTCTCATTTCCAAGTTGAATATGTTTTTGTACCAGTTTGTTCATATGGTGGAGTACATTGATAGATTTTTGTATATTGAACCATCCCTGCATCCCTGAGATGAAGTCTACTTGACCATGGTACAATTATGTTCTTTTTCTTTTTTTTTTTTTATTAGATATTTTCTTTATTTACATGTAAATTTCTCCTTTTCCAGTTTCCCCTCCAAAAAACAAACAAACAAACAAACAAACAAAAACAAGAACAAACCCCTGTTTCCTGCCCTCTCCCCATGCTTGCCACCCCACCCTCTCCCACTTATTGGCCCTGGCACTCCCCCACACTGGGGCACAAAACCCTCGCAAGGCCGAGGTCCTCTCCTCCTATTGATGATCAACTTTGCAATCCTCTACTATACACATGCTGCCAAAACATTCAGTCCCACCATGAATAGTTCTTGGTTGGTGGTTGGGTCCCTGGGCACTCTGAGGGTACTAGTTAGTTCATATTGTTGTTCATCCTAAGGGGCTGCAAACCCTTCAGCTCCATAGATCCTTTCTCTAACTCCTTCATTGGGGACCATATACTCAGTTCAATGAATGGCTGTGAGCCTCTACATCTGTATTAGTCAGGTATTGTCAGAGCCTCTCAGGAGATAGCTATATTTAAGCTGGTTTGTCCTTCCTTCAGTCTCTGCTCCATAATTAATCTCTGCAACTCCTTCTATGGGTATTTTCTTCCCCCTTTTAAGAAGGAATGAAATGTCCACCTTTTGGTTTTCCTTCTTCTTGAGTTTCTTGTGGTTTGTGGGTTGTTCTTCCTGTATTCCAAACTTCTGGGCTAATAACCACTTATCAGAGAATGCATACCATGTGTGTTCTTTGGTGATTGGGTTACCTCACTCAGGATGATACTCTCCAGATCCATCCATTTCCCTAAGAATTTCATAAATTCATTGTTTTTAATAGCTGAGTAGTACTCCATTGTGTAGATGTACCACAGTTTCTGTATCCATTCCTCTGTTGAGGGACATCTGGGTTGTTTCCAGTTTCTGGCTATTATAAATAAGGCTGCTATGAACATGGTAGAGCATGTGTCCTTATTACATGTTGGAGCATCTTGTGGGTATATGCCCAGGAGTGGTATAGCTGGGTCCTCTGGTAGAACTATGTCCAATTTCTGGAGGAACCGCCACACTGATTTCCAGAGTGGTTGTACCAGTTTGCAATCCCACCAACAATGAAGTAGTGTTCCTCTTTCTCCACAACCTCTCCAGCATCTGCTGTCACCTGAGTCTTTTATCCTAGCCAATCTGACTGGTGTGAGGTGGAATCTCTGTTTTTTAATAGGGTTATTTGGTTCTCTGGAGTCTAACTTCTTGAGTTCTTTGTATACATTGGATATTAGCCCTCTATTGATAGGGTTGGTAAAGATCTTTTCTCAATTTGTTGGTTGCCGTTTTGTCCTATTGACAGTGTCTTTTGCCTTACAGAAGCTTTGCAACTTTATGAGGTCCCATTTGTCAATTCTTGATCTTAGAGCAGAAGCTATTGGCGTTCTCTTCAGGAAATTTTCCCCTGTGCCTATTTGCTCGAGGTTCTTCCCCACTTTCTTTTCTATTAGTTTCAATGTATCTGGCTTGATGTGGAGGTCCCTGATCCACTTGGACTTGAGCTTTGTACAAGGATAAAGGAATGGATCAATTTGCATTTTTCTACATGTTATACAATTATGTTTTTGATGTGTTATTTAATTTGGTTTGCAAGAGTTTATTAGATATTTTTGCATCAATGTTCATAAGGGAAATTGGTCTGAAATTCTCTTTCTTTTTTGAGTCCTTTCTGGCTACCGATCTCTCTAGTTTCTTTATGAATGCACTCACACTATGATCTTTCCTCTTAGCAGTACTTTCATTGGTTCCAGTACATTTGGGCACGTTGTGCCTTCATTTTCATTGAGTATTAGAAAGTCTTTAAATTTTTTTCTTTATTCCTTCCTGGCCTAGTGGTCACTGAGTAGCCAATTGTTTGGTTTTCAAGAGTTCATAGGCTTTCTGTTTCCTCTATTGTTGAAGCTCAGTTTTAGTCAATGGTGATCTTATAAGATGCAAAGAGTTGTTTCAAATGTCTTGTATCTGGTGAGGCTTGCTTTGTGATCAAGTATATGGTCAGTTTTGGACCCTGACCCCACACCAGTCCCATTCTCCTTATCTCTCCTACCCAGTTCTCCACCTCTTGTCTAAGTGTGTTTCCAGCATCCTCACTTGGGCCTTCCTTCTTGGTCTGTGGACTATAAGGCGGATACCTTGTATTTTATGGCTAATATCCATTTAATTAGTCCATGCATTAATACCATGCATGTCCTTTTGAGCCTAGGTTACCTCATTAATTTCTAGTTCCATTTGTCAGCACAATTCATGGTGTCCTTGTTTGTGTTGGATTAGTGGTATTCCATTGTATAAATGAACCACATTTTCTGTATCAGTTCTTCAGTTGAGGGGAACGTGGGTTATTTTCAGTTTCTGGCTATTATGAATAAGCTGCTATGAACATGGTGGGGCCCATGCCCTTGGGGTATGGTGGAGCATCTTTTAGGTATATACACAGGAGTGGTATAGCTGAGTTTTCAGGTAGATTGTTTTCCAGAGTGGCTGTTCAAGTTTACACTCCCACCAGCAATGTAGGAGCGTTTCCTGTAACTTGAATTTTTTTCTTCTCCTTTCTTTCTCTCTCTCTCTCTCTCTCTCTCTCTCTCTCTCTCTCTCTCTCTCTCTCTCTCTCTTTCTTTCTTTTTTGAGGTTGATCAATCGGCTGACTATATTGACAAGATACTGATTGGTTACATGTTGAAGAAAACATACAATACAAAATTCAGAAAAATTTGGTTCCTCCCACTCCCCTCCCTTACCTGCCCCCTCCCCC
>JADRCD010223804.1:6472-20714 GCA_019843815.1 Montemys delectorum | reverse complement strand
TTACTAACCCATGTATTAATTTAAATTTTAAAAATCAATTTGAGCCCAATGTTATTTTGTTTGAGCGTTCAGTTGTTTGTTCTTTTGCTCCGTGCTGTCACATCCCTGCCACCAGTAGAGGCCTTTGTAAACAGGGCAGTCCTCTGAAAGCTCTTATGTAATCTGCTTAAATAAATTACTAATCATCTTTAAGCAGGGACAAATGCAAAGTCACCATGTGACAGATAATTCATAATGTTTTTTTTTAAAGCAACAACTTTTTTTTTCCTAGCTCGACAGCCGTCTGGCAGTTTGTTTTCCTGCAGTGAATCAGAATCCACATGCTGGACCATTTGCACCATCTGTTACAGGAGTGTCGTGGGGGAGGTGACTCTAGACACCTGGTGGGATGACGTGGAAATGTCAGCTCCAGGGTAAACACTAGCTCCAAGTGATGCAAGAGCAAAATTGGGGGAGAAGATACAGCCACTCACCCCAAGGGTGATACACCTGTGCCTGAACTTGGGGAAATGTATACATGCCTGTATGTATATGAAAGTAGATATGTTTGGAAGCATGCATCATGTACATATGGGAGCATGTCTGCAGGCATGTTTGGAAGTATGCCTGCATGTATGGATGGAAGTTTGCTTGTGCGCGCGTGCACGCGTGTATGTGTGTGTGTGTGTCTAGAGTTATGTTTGGAAGTTTGCCTAAACATACATTTGCTGGTACTCTTGCATGTATGTAAATAAGTATGCTTGCACATATTATACATGTATTTGTATATGTATAGAAATATGCCTGTATATATGTACATAAATCTGTATTCATGTTTGGAAGTATGCCTGTATGAAAGTAGGCCTGCATGCAGACGTGGAAATAATGTATCCATGAATGTATGTATGGAAGTATGCCCACATGTATTTCTGGAAGTATGCTCACAAGTGTGTATTTTTAGCATCAGTGACTTTTCAGACTCTAAATGATAGATGTGATTAAGTGTAAAGGACTTAGAGATATTAGGTTCTGGTAAAGGCAGAATCTGGTGCAGACAATATTTACAATTTGGAAAATGTGCCTCATGTTCTCTATGAGTGACTTGGGAGATTTTCAAGGGCATTCTTTGGGAATGAACTCAGGTTTAAGTGTGGGCTCCGAAAACTCTCAGTTCCCTTCTGTTTCTCAATCATTTAGGATTCATTTCTGTTGCAGAACCACCAGTGAGTGAGCTGCTTGGTGTCTACCCTTCAACCTCAGTTGTTGTTGTTTGGTTTTTCGAGACAGGGTTTCTCTGTGTAGCCCCAGTTGTCCTGGAACTCATCTGTGGACCAAGTTGGCCTCGAATTCAGAAATCTGCCTGTCTCTGCCACCCAAGTGCTAGGATTAAAGGCATGCGCCACCACTGCCCAGTTCTAACCTCGGTTTTTAAAATAACCAAAACATCCGACTAGTTGAATGGGGATGTTTAAAGGCATTTGACTAACATGGAATGCTTGCTCATGATGGACAAAGACTTGTGAGCCTTTCCCTGTTACGGACTCTGGAAGCTGGTTTCCTGTCACAGCAACTCCCTGGAAAAATAAGAAGAGCTTTCTATTCTCTGTTGTCTTATCCAGCTTAAAAGTACACACGCACCCAAGCGTGTGCACACATGCCCTTCCTTCCCCCCGATGGTCCACAGAATGTAATGTTCTTCATCCCTATCACACCGAATTCCAACTGTGTTTGAGATCAAAATTGTACAGTCATTAGTGAAGCCAGTTTTCAAGCGCAGATCCTCCATGCCCCAAGGACCAGGCATATTACTCGAACACACTACAAGATAATCCCATTGTTCATTAGTTCCAACCGGCTCCACCACCGACACCAGGGTCCAGAGAACTCCTGTAGAAAGACGTAGTTAGATGGCCTTGTCATCATTTCAAAGGCTCAGATGCCATTTTGGGCATTTCCAACTTCATATGCGAGTAAGTTTGTAAGGCACATAAATGTAGATCATTTTCTTCTTGCTGCTCTGCAGTGTTAATTTCGGCTTACGTCTAAAATTGTCATCTCCGCTTTCCTTATCTTTGCTGGCGTCTCTCTTAAAGGAACACCTGTCTTCCTGCCACGGTCTTAGTTCAAGCTTTTGCAATTTTCATATGGAATTCTGCAATCTCCAAACAGGCTTTGCCGATGTTCTCCACTACGGTCAAGCAGGGAAGTTATGATGCAGCCCGTTCAGTTCTGCTTTCTCCCAGGGATCCTGAACTCCTGGCTGTTCTCTGAATGGAAAATATGTGAGATTGTTTCGTGCCCTGGAGTGTGTTTGTCTTCTGATCTCCAGGTCTCTAGCTGCCTGATAAATCTTCCCTGAGACTCAAAGGCGACCAGTTCCAGGAAGCTCTCCCCGACTGGCTGAAGCCTTTCTCTCTTTTTCATTCTTCTACTTCCATTGCACTAAGCGTCTGATAATTGCCTGTTGTATTGTGGGTACTTCAGAGGCAGGCCTTGGGTACCTTTCATCTCTGTACCCACAACCATACATGCTGCTTGCACTTAGGAGGAGTTTAATGAGGATATTTTTAAGTTTATTGCTCCTGAATGCCTTCCGAAACTTCCAGGAAGCCGTGGTATTTTGGAGAAGTCTCTTAGGATCTGTGGCATGCCTTCGGGGTAGCGTGGGGAGATACAAAAGGAATTCGACAAATAGTCTATTTTGTCAGCATAATTAATGCCTTGGAAATGACACAGTCACTTACCTTTCATCCTCGATGGAGCTAAAGCTAAATTACCATATACCTGTGCTTGGTTCTACTCTCTAACTGTTGTTCTGAAACTTGCTTGGATGTGGAATCATAGATGGGACTCATATATTAGACATGTCTATTTTTGCGAACCTCCCAGACCCTCAAAGTCATCCCTTTATTCCCAGCAACAGAGATGGGTACAACCTGGATGCCCAAACAAGCACTGGCCCAAAGCCATCTTCAGTCACCACCACCAGCCAGTTCTCCCTCCTTAGCAACAGTGTGCTTGGTTTCTTCCTCCAATTTTACAGCTCCCTTCTCTCCATCTCTCCATCTGGAAAGCTGGGGCTCACTCTGGTTCATTTGATCTCATCCTTCTGTCTGTTATTATGATGCAGACTCATGAGTTTCCCGAAAGGCAAATCTCATGATCATAGGGTCTTACTTGCAGATGTCTTCAGAGCAGGGTTGGGCTCCCAGACCTTCCAGAGTTGACACCTGCTTCCCCCACTGAGAGAACAGGAACTTGTTCACGGCTTCCTTGTTGGTGAGCTAGCCTCAGTGAATGGCTTGCACTGTCCTTAAAATGACTTTTGCACTGTCCTTAAAATGACTTTTCCTCCTCTGCCTTCAAGGTTTTGAACATCATGTTCCTTTTTCTGGAGTGTCCTTCCCAGTTCCCTATTTCCACCATCATTTCCCACTCCTCTTACATAAACATTCTCTCTTCCACAGAATGTCTTTATTTTCCAAACTGGGTTGCATCTTCCCAAGTCATGAATACATAGGATGCGCACGCTGTGTTTCTCCTCCTCAGTGTCCTGACGTCTACTGGAGCCACCTAGATTCTATGAATGATTATACTCCCAATCTCTAATGCTGTCTGGACAGAGAATGAGCTGTAGAAGAAACTGTTCACCTGTTGACTCCTCCAGGCTTGTCACTGCCTAGCCACACACATGCGTGAGGCAATACATGAGTATGTCGGAGGTTTGCTCAGACAAAACTCTTCGCAACAAGTACAATCTTGACATTTGTTTCTGCCCAGTTACTTAGAGTATTTAAAAACACTCAGCCACTTCCACTTAGATCTTTATCATCATTTATGGAGGTGAAAGAGTCAGGTCTAATTAGGAGTGGAAAGGTCTAAAGGGCTATAGCTCTGCCCTATAATACAAATGAAGGGCGAATTGTCCTGGGCCTGCCCGGCCAATTAAAATACTGGTAAAGGAGATGTGGAACCAGGAGGGAATCTATTCATCACCTCTATCCAGATACAAACTATTAACCGAAAACAAAAGACATCATTTCAGCAGAAAGTATCTTGATCCTGAATAATAGAAAGTCATAAGAAACTTTATGTAGAAAGAGAAATTATGTTCACCTCTTGCCCTTTGATAGTTGTTGAAGGCAAAACTTCACATATGATTCCAATCCACATACAGATGAGCTTATTCAAAGACCCTGAAAGTCAGCCAGCACACACACACACACACACACACACACACAGACAGGGAGAGAGAGAGAGAGAGAGAGAAAGAGAGAGAGAGAGAGAGAGAGAGAGGAGAATGCAATTATTCTCTTGCACAAACAAGTTTATATTTTTATATTCTAAATCCTAGCTTGAGCCAGATGGCTCAATACATAAAACAGTTGCCATGGAAGCCTGAGGTCTACAACCTGTAATAGTTTGGAGGTCTTTGGGACACCCCTGACCAACAACTTGAGGGAAGGTTCCCCACAATTTATACTGGGTTCTTCTATTTGGCAACACATGACTTCTAGGATAAGTTTAATTTCCTGTTTAGGGTAACTCCAATTAAACTCATATTTATCTATACATTATATACAAAGCTTATAAAATGCTAGGTTCCACATGACCCTTTTAAGCACCCTTAGACTTTGTGACCCTGCCCTTCCGCCCTCTCCTGCTCTCCCTTCTTATCCTTGTCTCTACTTAAACCCACTTCCCAACATTCCCCATTTTCTTCACAAGCTTTGGGCCCATCCAATCCTCTTTGATGTCTAAGTTCCATGAGAGCAGAGGTACTCTTTCATCCACCAGGGCAGCAGACAGCACATGGTGACGATGTCACTCTAGTTCTCCCTGAACACGTGAGTAAAATGTCAAAGCCCTAGGGGTTCTGAGGCCATGCTTGCTGAAAAATACCTTGTTTTAGTGACAACATGTCTAAGCAGCCTGGGTGATGGCTGGCTAGTTGTTGCACCTTCATTTTTAAAAAACTAGGTCGCTGCAGTTGTTTGGGAGTTGGGATGTGGCCCAGTAAGGTTAATGTGAGAGAAATGGCATCTCGAATCTCCTCTAAGAGGGCGGTTGGAGGCCGTGATTGCTTCCCAAGGCATCGTGGGAATTACAGGTGAGCCAGTCCTAAGCCATGGAACAGGGCTGGTTCTCCAGAGTGAGCCTCTCAGCCCTGGAGTGGTGAGCTGGCTGGCAGGAGTCCAGTGCTGTGGCAGTTCAGTGACTAAGCAACCCTTTGGAGACTTGGTCTTTATGACTTAAGAAAGCTGGAGACAAGTGACAAACAAAAAAATCCCTGAGAGAATCCACTCAGTGGTGTCCCTAAAATGTTCTAAGAGAAACTTACTTCCACTATGTGAACGTAAAATGCCCGTCTGCTTTCCTTTAGGTTCTCTAATGTGGATCAGGACAAAAGGCAGCCTCCAGCAGTCGCCCCTCCGATCCTGGCATTTAGAATCCCTGGGTGCAGTAACTTCCCCTTTGGACAGAATTCCACTTTTATATTAATACAAAAAGAGACCATTAGGAGACCTTTCTTGTTGGTGGACACACCCGGAAATACATTGTTGGCAAGCACTGCCTACAGCCCGGCAGGGAGCCTACAAGTTAGCTTGACCCGGGATACCTGCAACCCCTTCCACTCACCAGGACGGGTCTCAGGAGTGCTGCTCAGAGGCTGTGGTCTGCCAGAGGTCAGTCAGTGCAAGCACACTTTCTCTTTTCACAAACGATGCAATGCTGTTTACTTCCTGTTAGTTTTTAAATCCAGTCTTATTAGGCCAAGCTTCTAGGGCCTCTTGGGGACAGCTTCTGCCTACTAAAGACCTGGGAGCTTAGACAAGGAAGTGAGGAGAGAGGAGCGAGCTTGAACTGCATTCATTATGCTGGTTGGGCATCTCCTGTGACCCTTCCCATCCGTTCTGAGAACAGGCTAACATCCAGAAACAGCATTAAATAAGAAGAAAAACAAGTGAAAGGGACAGTGGATTAAGTGAGGTTTAAACTTTCAAAAAGAAAGCATAGCTAAAAATAGGGGTTAAAAGTAGTGAGGAGATTTTAAAAATGGAAGGCAACACAGTGTAAGCCAATGAAATGCAAGGTTAAAACAGGAGTAAACCTATAATCATGTAGGCTGAAAGGGCTAAAGCCTAACTCCCATGGGATGAAAAATCCCAAACTAGACCATTCCTTAGGATTAAGGATATGGATTTGAGAAGACAGGTGAAGGGAGGGCGAGAGAAATTAACTCATAGCTGTAGGACTAAAGTGGATTAGGGGAACTTTCATTTAAAAAAAAATTATGTAAGAGAGAAACAAAAGAGACCCATTTAGAAGCGAGAGATTGTGGCGGGGGTGTTGGGCTCCCTGGCATCCCTGTGGGAGAGGTGAGATGGAGATACAGCTGTCTGGAGCCTTCAGTATGCAGGGCTGAGAGTATAGGACTGTCATCCCAGACCCCTGCAGAAGTACCCTGGCCCTGGAGTACAACGTGAAACACCTTCCCGTTAGAAACAGCAATATGTATAATAATCCTATAATAAACCGTGTTGGCTGCCCTGTCTGTTGTCACTGCTGCGGACCCTCAGGATCTGCAGCCATCTTTGCCTTGGCTGTCGCAATGTGGATTGGTTGGATCCCTCGCTCTACTCCCTACTGCGCAGCTGGACTAGTCTGAACTTTCAGAGCTGGGTAGTCTGAGGGTGTGGTTTTGATCATGTGATTCTCTGGTATAAAATCTGTGCTTAACATCACAAAGAGCAAACTCCTAAAGGGCTTAACAAAGTCTCACTCTAAAGGCGCTTTTTCAGACAAGCTGGAGATCTTCTGTTTGCATCTAGATTGAGAGTGATCTGTCTGGTTAACATTCTGTCCCTCCCCTGCTTCTCCACACCACCAGGTACCAAGGGATTAACTGGAAGCAGGGAATTTGATCGTGAGATTCAGATATTTTAGGAAAAAAAATGGGAAATTCATAATTCCATTTAGGAAAAGTCAAAGTAAATTGATATTGATTTTTGTTTCAGTTTTCCATTCTCAGATCAAATGAGAAAGCAAGAGAGTGCGAGAATCCACTGGAGGGAGAGAGAGAAAGAGAGAGAGAGAGAGAGAGAGAGAGAGAGAGAGACTCACATTTATGGGCCTCTGGAAGAGGTGGGGTCTTAAGGGGGTGAATTCCAGCTCTTCTTTGAGCTGGTCCCTAGATTGAGGTTTGTTCTTGTGTCTTTCAAAATATCTCTTGAGCATTTCCTAGCTACAAAAAGAAAGTTCGGCCTAAGTGTTTGAAGGTAAGAGAAAGGTTTGGGGAAGGAAACCAACTATTTTTAAGATGATCCCAGTGAGTTTTCTGCCAAAAGACCAGATGCTACTGTGAGGAAAAAAAAAAAAAAAAGGATCTTCTACAGTTTGCTGTGTGGGAACTGTGCCTGCCTCTTTAACAGGGCTAAGGAGACCTCTGTAGAATAAGACAAATGGCAGACCTACTCTAAATAAACAGTGTCCCTATAGAGAAGCCATTCTAGTTAAGGCCATGATGAGTACTGTTGGTTTCAGGCCCTGGGACAAGGGACTGAGGTCCATAGTTTACTCATCAAAGCAGGCCTGGCCTCCAGGTTCCCTCAGCATCCCTCAGTCCCTGCCTGGCATACCCTGCCCCCAACCCTGAATTTCCAGCCTAGGGGCTAGGCTGCCCTTCTACCAGAGGCTCCTCCCTATATGCCAGACATTATTCGCTCTCTTTCTCTCCTTTTGTCTCTCCCTCTCCCTTTTCTCCTTCTTGTCTTTCTTTTATTCTCTTTGCCCTTTCTCTTTTTCTCTTCCCCTCCCTCCCATGGCAACTCCCCTGGCCTCTATCCTTGGGGCCAGTGAACTCAGTGGAGAGAAGCTTCCCAATGAACCTGCCTTCAAATGTATTCAAATCTGGCTATCAACTACAGCATCCATCCTCTTCAAAAACGCTATTCTTTGTTAGAAAACAGCAAATTGCTTTCCAGCAAGTAGGATGGTGACTGTCCTACTGTGCTACCACAGACACTGTTTTCTTTGTTCACAGCAAACCTCACTTTTAGCTCAGAGGTCTTCTAGAACCCGAGGTAAGCTTCGTGCTTCTGTCTTCAGAGCTGGGGTTGGTGTCTTTGTAAGATGAGAGGCTAGAGCGCTGCGCATGCTCTGTGGAAAGGCTCTGTGATGATTTGGTAGGAAGGCAGCTAACTGTATGTCAAGAAAAGATCTATCTTCGGAAAAGGAATTAGCTGCAACTCTGAGTTCTGACTCAGCAGTCTCCAGAAGTGTTATCAAATAAATTGCTGTTGTTTAACATACTCATTCTGCCGCACTTTGTATTTCAGCCCAAGTACAGCAAACAATAAGATGATAAAAGTTGAGAAATTGATTCCAAAAAGGTTAGAGATAGAAGTGGTGATCCAATTTGCTTGACACAAGACAGAATCTCTTAATTCAGGAAGAGGGCCTGGCTCATCACAGCTCATTCCCGGTTTTTATTTTGCTGAATGAATAAATAGTGAGTGGTCTACACATCTCTGCTCCTCCTAAGAACTGATACTGACTGATTGCTGAGATGGGTTGAGGACTTGAACACTGTTTATGGCCTCTTCTCACTGTCCACACCCACTCCTCATGGTCCACACCCACTCCTCACTGTCCATGCCCACTTCTCACTGTCCACGCCTACTTCTCACTTTCCACGCCCACTTCTCACTGTTCCCACGACTTCTTACTGTTCACACCCACTCCTCAGGTCCACGCCCACTTCTCACTTTCCACGCCCACCTCTCATTGTTCACAACCACTTCTCAATGTCCAAACCTGATTCTCAGCATCATTCCTTGGTGCTTGGTGATTCCCTTTTCTGGTTGTTCTGGGCAAACTCAACCTAAAGGCCATCTTGAATGTTTTATTTTTTCCTTCTTTTATTTCTTTTACTGAACTCAAGATTTTATTTAGGTTTCCCAGTGTTCCCATTAATTCTCTCTGTTCTTTTCCGCAGTTGAGCTTAGGGTACTGCATGACCTTCAGTTGTCACGGTCCTCTAGGTCCCTTTGGTCTGTGCCTGTTTTCAGTCTGTTCTTGATTTTTATCAAGAACTGGTCAACTGTCCTGTGTTAGGTCCCCCAGTCTAAGATTGCCTGGTTTTATTCTCGTGATTAGATGGGAACTGTGTCTGTAAGGTAGGAGTTCCTCTGAGTTAAAAACCTTTAACCTAACTTTATTACATGATTTAAAAAAATAGTACGTGGATCCACAGGAAGTCATCAGTGATGCTAACGTAAAGTTATTTAGGGCAAATTACTATGGTTACTTAACATTGCTGTGGCCTACATGGTGCTCTGGTCTGAACATATGCATCCTTCCAAAATTCTTAGGTTAAACCCAACTATCAGCATGAAGACATTAATGAGTGAGGGTTCTGAGAGATAATTGGGTCTTGAGGACAAAATCTTAATTAATGAAATTAACTTATCCCTTGCTCAGATCCAGAGCAAACTTCTGCCACCCTGCCACCCATCCATCCCTCAATTAAAAAGGAAAAAAAAAAAGGTTCCAAGGGTCCAGGAAGCAATGTTCTTTCCTGAGCACATGTGAAGACTAAATTCCAGAATGTTCCATCTGTGAGCCAGATGAGAGCCCTCTGAAGTCACGTCATTTGCTGACGCCTCCATCTTAGAACTCCTTAGCATCAAGAACCATGAGAAATAAATTTCTGGTTTGTAGTCACCTAGTCTAAAGTAATTGATTGCAAAAATACAGATGCTCTAAGATGTTCTGATTGGACTTCAAAAACTTCAAATATAATCTCCTTATATTCATTAACAAGTAATCTTTCCTGATGGGTTATAGGGAATAAGGTTATGTGTTTGTGTCTGTGTGGGCTAACGCACAGTGAATGCCACCTCTGCAGCCTAATAATTTTAATTTTATCCAAACAGCCATAAGGAAGCACGGAGAAGTTAGGATGGAGATCAGTCAGGAGGATGGAGGATTTGGAGCCATGAGGAAGGGGTCTGGAGAGAGGTCATGAAAACACACCTGAAGTTCAAAGAGTAAGATAAATAATAATATGCAGAATCATGGTACGAGGCTGAGATAGTCAGATTACCATAGAAGGCTAAGGTAGATCATTTAAATGCTCAGCTATTGAGGTACAGTTTTAAATAAATATTGTTTCTCTGTGTGGTTATTGGGGACTGATATAAGGTAAAGACGTACACCTGCCAGATTAATGTGTTGTTTACGTTTACATTAAAGTTAATTCATTTACAGACACATGCTGGATAAATTAGAAGAGGTCTTTCTCTATTCCTGGTTCATTCGGGGACCCAAATAGATGCTTTGGAAGAAGAGAACTCATCTCAGCCCCTGCCCCTAAGGATGAACACATTAGCCACCTTATAAAATGTAATTTATTTAATGCTCTCCATCAGCCATACCACCCTCAAGTATGATGTCATTAACACAGTAATTTGAGGATATTTGAGGCCTCCAAGAAAACAAGAACTGGGCTTTGGCAAGTAACTCAGAAGTCAGTGAGAATATAACAGTGGGCTGCCCTCTCCTGTGGTCTCGATGACGGATGGTGGACACCTAAGTGATGGGAAATCAGAGGGAGTCCATGTGCAGGTGAGGGAAGAGAAAGACGCACCGACTGAGTCAGACCTCACCACTGTGAGAAGATGGTACCTCCTTCCCTCTACCTGTCTCTGTGGGAATATTTATATGGGAATTTATCCAGAGTTCAGTCAGGCCAGGCCGAGAAAGTAGCCTGTAGGGAGTAGACTGCTCTCCAGAAGACATAAGTGCCTTGGCCAGAGCATGGTACAAGGATGGACCTATCATTTAACGAGGTCTTTAACTGCTTGGCTTCACTCATGAATCAAGCCATTGTCTTACCCCGACTCTTGAAATTTTATGGGCTATTCATATTTACTTTCTGTCTTGTGATATAATTTAATCATCCACTCATTACCACAGTGCAACCAAGAAACACTTATGATTCAGAAAGGGATGGGTAAATGTGGAGAGCTAGTAATGACAATTTCTGGATTAGACTTGATGTTGACTCAAAAATATTCTTAATGTTTTTGGCAGCCCTAGAGATTGAGCTAGCAGCCTCAAACAAAGTAAAATTTTATACAGAGAAGTAATAATGTCTTTTCCCAATTGAGAAGCTCTTTTTGAATGCCTATGATATAAAAGGCAAGTTGTAAGACACAAAGGTACAAAGGAAAATAAGAAACGGTCTCACTGTCACTTGCTGTCATATATTAATAGTCAGATGCAGACTATTAAGTAGATTAAAACATAACTGCTGTGGGTTGGTCTGGTGCTGTTATGTATTCAAATGTTAAATACCGGCCCCCAAGATCTGGTTGCCTCTGAGGAGCAGTTCCTCATGTATATCAAGTGATACTATGTAAACCTTGCTCCCCAGTTTAAAACTACTGGTTAAAATAAAGTGGCTACAGCCAATCACTGGGGAGAATAGTGGTAGGTGTAGCTTCTGTTGCTGGGTTGGAGATGGTAGGTAGGAAACATGAAGAGAAGGAAGGAGGGTGAAGGAAGAAGAGAGGGAAAGAAGATGGAGAGGATGAAAGATCTCTGTTAGATGAGACAGATGAGGAGCATGTGCCCGAAGTGAGATGGACCCTGAGGACTTGCTGATGGGACAGAAATAACCTGGGAAGACTCAAACGACAAGTACTTAGGGAGCACAACTGAGCAACTGAGAACCAAGCGATAGGAAAAATAGATGAGGGGTCGTTCTCCCAGGAGTGTCCCAAAGCTAAACAAATAAAGCATCATCTGAGTCTCTTTCATTTGGAAGCTAACGGGGATAGAAATAATTCAATTATTTTACACAAAACAGTCTATTTTTCTGAAGCGATCTGTTTTTAGAGTACATAGAGGTCTTAAGTAGGTGAGCAGCCAAAGATGGACCAGGGAGAACGGCTTCCATTGATTCACCCTTACAGGTTTACAAGCCGAGCAGATAAAACTACCCAACGCTTGCTCTTGTGATTTTGTTATGGGATATGATCTAGAAGGTAAACTTGGATGTCTGATGGCAGCTCTGGAGACTGCACCCACATTCTTTGGCAGAAAGAGCCACTCAAGAATTCTGAGCTTTAGCCTCTGAATGTTCTTGGTGGTATGTCATTAGGCACACCCACCTGCAGTGCCCTCTCTGTTCCTTTAGCTTTCTACCAAGAGTTAGTCTTCCCAGCACACATCTTTACTCCCAGAGTATTTGATGATGTCATTAACATTGGGCAGCTTGCAGAAAGAAACATGTGAAAGCATTCTGGTGACTTTTAGCATTTATTGACTCAAACTTACCTTATAATCTACACATGTTCTGAAAGGCTTTGTTTTAGAAATCATTGCCTGGCAATAGATTCTCACTTCTTTTTCCAGGGAGAGCACCTGGTCCTGGGCTGACCACACTCCTTCCTTTACTTTCTGTTTTCAATTGAAGAAGTTTGGAATTTTGACTATTTCTTTCTCATTCTGATTTATTCTTAGCAACACATTTAAAACAATTGTGTGTGTGTTTGTGGTGTGTGTGTGTGTGTGTGTGTGTTATGTTGAAAGTCCTCTCAAGAAGTGTAGTTTACTGTATTCCTCAAGCTAGAAAATGTCTCTAGAAACTCAATGGAGGTTGAATAAATAAACATGGTTTTGTCTCATTTTTTCCAGCTCTGTCTCATGCTCCAGCTATGAAACCCCCTTAGCATTAAGTCCATTAATCACAGGCATGATGTAAAGACACATAACTGTTCTATTCTTTCAGTAGCACGAGCCCTTCTCCACTGGCCTCTTGTTCTGCTTCTCCCTGTGAGGCTCCTTGTGGAAGCAGAAGCTGTGATCTATCCATCCTCTATTTACGAGTCAGGGCTCTTTAGATAAGGGTAAGAGGTAGATAGGAAACAGCTAGATAGAATAGCCAAGACAGAGAAGCACGGAGGTCCTCCGAATCTATGGCTTTACTATCTACAGTTTCAACTATTCATTGTTACCTGTACTCCAGAAATACTAGTAAATGGAAAATTCCACAATAACTCCTGTTTTAAATAGCATTTATTACCCAACATTGTTATAATTATTTTATTAGGAGTTGTTAATTTCTTACTGGGCCTAATGATAGTAAAAAAAAAATGCCAGTATTTGCTACCATGTAGATGGTATTGCAAGTGGTTTACATATTTAAATCATTTACTACCCATGAGTACCCTATGAGGGAGAAACTTTGAAAAGCTCCATTGTACTTTGTGCTGTAAGTTACCCAAGGTCATTCAGATAGCAGGCCTCTAGACCCAGGCCTCAAATACATCTTCTAAACTTCCTTGCTATATTCCACTGAAGAGAAATAGCTAGCTTCCCCTATACCTACATGGCCATCTGGATACTTGAAAGGGAGACAAACTTCAGTTTTATCTCACATTAACAATAGATTAATAGCAACTCAGGCATGTCCAGCTTGGATGTTATGACATGACTTTGTCATAAACTAAGTTCTTGCTTAGAACAGCAGAGTTGAGTTCCAAAAGCAAACACTTCCCCAAACCCATCTGTGAAATCATCTCATAATGTTTTAAGTGAGCTTACGAATTTGTTAGTTTGCATTCATAACTACCTGTGGCCCAGAGGCTATGAATTGTACACACCTTAACATCTCTCTGTATTTACTTTATGAATCAATAGTTTGGGGTTTTTGTTTGTTTTGGAAGTAGATGGTAAGGCCAGGAAGAAATTTTTGTCTTTGTATCTAGGACAATAAAGGGTGTGTACAGGGAGATATGCAATTTATTTTTTACAGATGTGTAATTGGCTTAAGCAACACAAACATTGATCCTGTTCTGTCATTTGTTTCTAATGTAGGTCTGTTTTTTGATAGGTAAGCAAAAGGAAGGATGAAGCTCCCTTTCTTCAACATCTCCCTGTGTTTAGACCATGTGCAGCGAGTGTTTCTTTTTGTTATTAATTTATTGATAATTTCATACAATGTATTTTGAGCATATCCACTCTCCAATACATTTTCACCTTCCCAACTTTGAGATTCTTTTTCTTTATTTTGTTCTTTTGTTTCTTTCTTTAATTCTTTTTGTGGCCTTCTTTGACTCTTTCTTTGATCCTTTCTTTCTTTCTTTCTATCTATCTTTCTTTCTTTCCTTCTTTCTTTCTCTCTCTCTTTCTTCCTTTCTTTCTTCCTTTCTTTCTTTCTTTCTTTCTTTCTTTCTTTCTTTCTTTCTTTCTT
>JADRCD010223802.1:0-49641 GCA_019843815.1 Montemys delectorum | reverse complement strand
ATCAAGCCATTTGAACTAAGAGAGAGTATCTAGACACATGCAGTAACTAGGCCAGAGGGGCCGAAATACCACTATAGCTACTGGACAGATGAGTGTCTATCTGGAGTTTGCCTTCCCTGTACACCTAAAGGCTGTGGACAAATATTACCATGTTCTTTGTGCATCATTTAAAAAGTCCTCTGATTAGTAATATAAGCATGTTGCACCTCTGTTTGATCTCATCACAATTTTAAAATAATCTTAGTTGAAACTAGAAAAACAAAGAGAACAAATGGGTATAGGAGAGGGGGAATAAAAGACAGGGAAGGCATGTCTGCCAGGGAATATGTTCACCGTATATATTATATTATATAATATATACCTGTGGTAAGAATCCTTGCGTGCAATAGAGATACCCAATGAAAATTTAAAGAGAATCATACACCTGAAGCAATCACACCATGCAAAGGACTCTTTGGGGGAATTTCATATAAAAATAATATTGATAAAATAATATTGGTGAAAGTAACTCTTTTCACTTTTGAAAACAATGTGTGTGTGTAAAATGTGTGTGCATATTCATGCGCATGTACAGGTGTACATGTTTCATGGTGCTTTTTGCATGTGAAGATCTGAGGAAAACCTTGGGTGTTGTGCTGTTTTTGCATCAATACAGGTCTCTGTGATGTCAAGCTAGCTGGCCTCTAACTTTTCAGGGATTCTCTTCTTTCTATCTCCCATCGTAGTGTATATGTTTGGCTTCATATGGGCTCTAGAGATCCAAATGCTGGCCTGTAAAAAGTGCTTCACCCACAGAACCATCTCTCCAGTCCTCTGCTGAATATTTTCCCAATGATAAATTGGGGTTAGCTTTTGTTGTTTGTGTGTGTTTGGATGCTTCTATTCCTAGTTAGCAATATGAAGAGGTTGGATGAATGGCCGTTATACTGAGCATTTTCCTATTCTGATGTCCTCATGCATACAGGAGGCCTTTCAAAGAACAGCTGCCTTCATACCCTAGAATGTCAATATCTATTAAGAGAACTCAAGAGTAACAGAGAGCGCCAACCCCATCCTGGTTCAGCTTACTCAGAGAAGACTAAGGTCTAGACAGGCAAGCTTCTTAGTCTGACATCATTTTACCAGAAATAACCTCAATCTGCTAGAAATGGTTCCAAAATTCCAAGCTGGCTTTTGAGTTTCAGACAAGGCATGAATTCATGAATTAATATGAATTCTGATAATTTCACACATGTGCATGTGTATATATGTGCTCACACACAAATATATGGACATGTGAGTATATGTATGCATATATGTATAATATAATATGCATATATCTATTTCATAGACACACACATGTGCATGTGTGTGTGTGTGTGTCTCTGTGTGTATGTGAATATAGTTCAGTATCTTTAGGCTTTAATTTATGTATTTTCAGAACACTAAGCTCCTTAAAAAGTTACTCTTCTATAGTAGATAACATATTTTTCTACTTTTTTATCTTCAGAAAATTTTATAAATCTTAGATGCCTAATTCTCTTGAGATAATAGTTGAAAGTTACTTTATCTCCTCTTTGCAGGTGTGAAAACAGAGAAATGACCTTCTCAAAGAATACTCAGGAGTGGTTATAAAGGCTGGGGCTGGGATGCAGACCTTGCTGCCTGTGAGTGCAGACTCCTGCATTTCTGAGAAGATAAGTGTTTCCTGACACTTCCATAAAGAAAATGGTGAGGAAACAGTAAATTAAGGGTTAGGCCTCAAAGGAGCAGTCACTCTTGAAGATAAATTTTAAAGGTGAAATCATGGAGCAAAATTGCCCTCAGTGGTTCCCTATTCTTTCCACAATGGAAAAGCAAGTGGAAGCTAGCATCAATGCATTCTCCCTTGGTTTTGTTACATGCAGTTTCTCTTATTTGACCTACAATTTGGTATTAAGCAATCAACTAGAGGCACAGGGGTGTTCTAGCTCACCTCTCTGCCTGCTGTATTTCATGTTGCTACTCACTGGGTTGAGTTGAGGGCCATATTTTCTGTGACCTGGGTACATAAGTGTACCTGCTATTTTCAACTTCACTTCTTCATATATTTCAAGAATACTATGTTAAAATGACTAAGATGGTTGACATGAGAAGAAATCTGAAATCAGCAAAGTAAGGATGGGAAGAGAGGAGGATGAAAAAGAGGAAAAGACTCCGTAAGGGAGGAGATAAGGACGAAAGGAGCAGGAAGGACAGGTGTGTGGTGACCCTTCCTGAGGACATGATCTACAAGGGCATGGGGCAGTATTCTGAAGAGAAGGAAGCACACTCTTTTCTATGCAAGGATGAATATTTACACAGAAACAAGGGAATCCATTTGTTAAGTTTTGTGATCGCTAGTCTCTTGTGAACAGATGGGAAAACAGCTGGTGGATTTGTGTTGAACTGCCTTCCTTTCATGGAGTTTGTTTTTTTAGATGTTCTTACAGGGAATTCTTACACAGCCACAGATGTTCTGCTGAAGGTACCACCTGATCCCTAGATCCAGGATCCTCAGACTTAGGATTCCAAAGTTATCATTTTTAATCCTCTGGAGATTTAACCAAGTGAACTCACAGTCTTGAAAAGCTCAGGGCAAACTCAGGCCCTGCTCCCCACAAAGGGCCCTTCTGAGCACCTAAGGACTGTCATCTATAGGGGCTTTATTCTCCCAAGTTACTGAGTGACTGAAGGGTATATCATGATGATAATGCATGGCTGCTTTTCCTTCAATATTTGTTGGTAGAAGGTACATATATGAATCTGGCATCTTAAGGTGACAATGACATCGTTTCCACACCATGTGTGACCCAGCAACTCGTAAATGGCAGCTTTTTTAGAAAGAGCCATAACCAATTCACTTTGGCAGTGTCTACTAAAATTATAGCTCTGTTCAAATCTCTTCTTTGCACTTCAAGAAATAAATCCTTTTCAGCCTGACAGCTCCTCAAGCTTTGTATTTTTTCCCTGCAGAGGAAGAAAATGCATCACCTACTAATCTCATCACATTTCCATTTCCTTGCAGACTTATCTGCTCATCATTTTCTATTCATAAAACTTGCTTGATTCTAATCTTCCCTATCAGCAGGGACTAAACACCTCTTCCAAGTCTCCTTAGGAAGATGGTGATTGCCACCCATGTGAGAACTCCCCCTTTCTAACAGATGGATCTGATCTCCGTGCTCACACATGTGCCATGAACGTCTTGCCATGAACCACAATGTGATATCATGTTAGCTTAGCTCCAGGACTAAATCCCCCTGCACTATTTCACAGTACCCTTGACATCAAGGTCCTTACTGCTACTCAGCTCTACAATGCACTCTCTGTGAAACTGAATCCACCAGGTTTGAATGCCAGTGGAAAATTCATGTTAGTAAATTGCCTTCCATTGTACAGATTTGTCCTGGACAAATATAAGTACCTCTACTACACTGACGGTGTTACTCAAATTTGAACACTAACTCATTCATACACACACACACACACACACACACACACACATTCTTTCTTTCCACAGCCAAGGCTTAATGCAAAAATAAGAACTCCGCTTCAGTTACTGGCTCAGGAAACTGGGATTTTTTCTTCCCACTCACTAATCACCAATTCAACATAAATTTTTCAGGGCAACTTAGTAGGTCATTTAACACCTGTCTACCTAAAAATATAGATTTCAAATTTTCAAAGAAATCAGATCCATGTGTACAGCAGATAGTCCATATGGACCAAGGGAGAGATCATAAACCATGGCCCACATATTTGCTTTATTTACTCCATACAGCATATTATAAAAATCTCCATGAACCATATAAACTAAAAATATAAAATAGGGAAACCTTCAGTTTCCCCTGAAAACTAAGACTTTCTGAGCCCTAGTCTTCACTGAGTCACACACTGCAGGTGTGCAGGTGCCATTCATTGCTTCTTTTTTGGAAAAGCTGTTCTTAGAATGGGGAAATGTGTCTCACTCCCTAAGTCCTTTAAAAAAGCTTAAAAAATAGAGAAGACTGTTCACTTAAAAGCAAACGAATAGCAATGGATTATTATTATTTTTTGTAAAGGAGAAATTTTCTGTTAGCTTCATGCATAGATACACAGCCTATTCTGTGCTTTACTTATTTCCAGTACTCAAATGGACACTGTAAGCATTTCGACTTAAAACCCCTGCTTGCTTCAAATCTCAGAAGAGATTTTTTTTTCTTATGGTACCTATACTTTAGTATGGGATAAAGATCAAGCCTTAACTTTTGGCAGAGTCTACTCAGAACAGTGGAGTTACACATTCATTATTCCTTCCCTATTTCAACAATAGTTTGAAAAGTATTCAAAGAAGTCTGAAGAAAAATGTAAAACAACCTTAATTGTGTAGTGATAGTCGTCATCTTGGATGCCTCTCTTGTTCTATCTCAGCACCTCATCAGTCACTAACTGCAAGTACAGATACCCTCAAGAGTGCATGCAGCTCTGTGTTGGTGCAAGGCTCGACAGCAAAGAGCAGAGGTCAGATTCAGTGCACTCAGACCTATTGGCTCTTTGTCCTTGCACAGCACACCATCTGTATGTGTTCATGGTTCTGACAATTTCTACGCTGGAATGCCAGTTACTGCTCATGTCTCCTCCTCTGTTCTTTTTTCTTTTAAAGATTTATTTTTTTATGTATGTGAGCACACTATCTCTCTCTTCAGATGCACCAGAAGAGGGCATCAGATCTCATCACAGATGGTTGTGAGCCACCATGTGGTTACTGGGGATTGACCTCAGGACCTCTTGAAGAGCAGTCAGTGCTCTTAACAGCTGAGCCATCTCTCCAGCCCCTCCTATTCTATTCTTATTGCCAAGTAACCATCACTGTCTTCTACCTAAACAGTGGCATCTGCCTTCTACAGGGCCTTTTAAATCCCACCCTTACTTTATGGCATTCTGCTTCCCTACCCAATGTCTCCTAAATTGAAATTTAATGCATAAATGTCAATTACTTGTTAGAAAACCTACAATGGCTTTTCATTGCTCAGAGTAGATTTTATAAACATGTAGAAAACTAAAGAGAGGAAATTTCCTCTGATAAAGATTCAGGATCTTAGAAATTTGAAGAATGACCTAGGTCCCTCTTTGAACTTTTTAATAAGTATAAGAAAGTCTAACCACTAGCTCAACTTTGTTTAAGCCAGTCTTTCCTGATTTTTATACATATAAGAACCTTGAGTGAAGCTCATGAATATCCCATGCCTGACATTTCAAGGAATGTGTTCAGGGAGTGTCTAATTACAGGACAAGCCCACATTCTCTATCGTCGACAGACAAGATCTTGTAGGTGTGATACTACTTTGCTGTTGGGCTTTCTTTAGCTGCTCCATCAATCCACTCCATACCCAATGTTCTGATCGCACAGCAACATGGTTGGTTCAGTTTAACACACACTTGCTAATGTTTTTCAGTGGGAAGCTGTGGACACCATTTTGGCTCTGGCTATATAGTAGCAAGCAAGCAAGAGTCTCTTTGAAGCTCAACTATTTCCACTTCAGACCTGTAAGTATTGTTGTAGGTTCCCATGCATGGAATCTTCCTTAGTCTCTAGTATTCCATAACCACCTGGGGTCTGGTGTAACTGTCTGCTGCTTTATGACATCTTCTGAACACATTCAGGGAGAATTATTCCTTTTTCAATTTTGGTGGACCTTGTTTATTCATCAACATGGTCTCTGATCACATATTTTAGTTCTCACAAACATCCACCATTCAACCAAGTTGTAAGTCCTCTGAGGATGAGGCTGATACTCTATCAACTGCTGCACTGTCAGAGTTCTGATATGTAACAGGCAAAGGTCTAACATAGTTTCCATCTAGTTCTCATATGAGGTTCCAGGAACAAGGCCCTGCATTAGAGAATAAATTACTTACTCTATTTTGTTTTTCCATTCATAAAGGCATGTTGCTTTTATAGCCAAATCGAGATTCCTAGATTGCTAATAAATTAGGTAGAAATGCTGTTGTTTAGAAAGAAACATAATTCATTATCCCATTAAGAGAGGAATTAATAGCCTCATACACTTTTGTATTCATCACACAACAGGTCATGTTTTTTCTTTACACATAATGAAATGAAGATCCCCCAGGAAATGTGTCTCAGCATATAGCTATGGAAAGAGACACATGGCTCCCCTCAGGTACTTAAAGTATCTTAATTACTTGGATAAGATGACAGAGAGTACATGTAAGTTTTAAATAAAGATCAACACAGTAGACTTGAATAGACTCAAATTCAAGGGTTAAATACCATCAAAAGCAAACATAGTTCTCTGTATCCATCAAATTTATTTATGTATGTATTGATATCTGTCATGCCCTGTTTTCCAGTAGAATATAGCACAAGGACAAGCTACTGGTATTAACTTTTACTCTTCTGATTCCTAGAGGCTCATGCTATTTTCAATCAAATTGCTTCTGACTCCATATAAAATTCTCTCTCAAAGAGTACACGTATGAGGTCTTCAAGGACAGTCCTAGTCTTTCAGCTTTCCACTTTCAGGGTCTGGGTCAGAATAACTGAAGGAGATGTATGGAACTATATACTGTCAGAGACAGGAAAACTCATACATGAATAATACTAGTAGTGAAATAATTCTGTGTGTTTAGAAAATGACACAAATCATATACACAAAAGTGACCAAAAGAAATATCTAAAATTGTTAATATTTGTTATGATTTATAATGAAATATGAAAGGTCTGAAAGATCTTTCATTGACAGCCTGGATCCCTACACAGCAGAATTATTGGTGGGGACTGTGGGAAACAGTTGGATCATGGGTGCCTTGTCTTCATGAATAGATTTATCTATGGATAGACTCGTGTCAGGGGCATTATTGGGAAGTGAAGGAACTAACAAGAGGTGAAGCTCAGATGGGAAGAGTAGGTCATGAGGGCCTTGCCTTGGAAGGGTAAGTGCTGTCATTTGCTTCTCTGTGTGAGATGAATAGCTCTAAGGTACTTGGTGCTCTGCCTTACTCCAAGTACACAGCAATGGGGCCAGATGACCATCAATTGAAACCTCCAGAATCATGAACTGAAATAAATCTTTACTTTTTGAAGTTGTTTCTCTTAAGTACCTGCTAGAGTAAAATTAAGAAAATACTTAATGCAATATTTTAATAAAGAATTCTAATAAAAGAATTATATTGGAATTCCCATAATCTGTCATATATTCTTGAAATTTGAAACAACTTTTGCAAAAAATGGATCTTTTTCGTGTATTTATATTATTTCTGAAGTTCACTTCTGTGAAATTAGTAGAGGAATCTATCCTACAACTGTGAAATCACATGAACCCAGAAACCTTATAACTTAAAAGGAGTAATTTCCCAAAAGGATAATTTTTAAAGGCTTAAGTTTCCCACCCATTCTCAGTGGGCATTCATCTGCTGCCACATACAGCCATAGAATGAGTCTTCTGTTCTGTGGACAGCAGAAGCAGAACATTAGGGAGGAATGTTCCCACCATTATGCCCCAGGTAGTCCCAGTCCTCAGGCCCAATTAATGTAAAAGCAGTGGCTGATGAGCTTTCTGCAATGTCAAAATCGAACTACATTAAATGTGCTAAGTCATGAAAGATAAATGTGATTTACAGTGCCTCGGGAATCAATTAATGATAGATGAGCTAGGTGTGTATTTGTAAATTCCAGGAAGAGATTTTTGCCTAGTCAAAAAATGGAACAAAGCTACATGCAAAGAAAGCATCCCAGTAAGCATTTGGTTTCCTTGCTAGGTAAAAATCCTAGCCCACCTGGATCTGACAGAACAAGTTACACGATCTTGAAAACATTCTCAGAGCAGTACAATGTTATCAATTCAGACCAGAGTTGTTCTCGTGCTGAGCAGATTGACCTATGTCACTCAGTTTTCAAGCATGGAATGACATTGCCAGGAGAGCTCTATATCCTCTACTTCCTCTCAAAGTGCTCTTCTCAGAAGGTCAGGACCATAAGTGCCTCTGAGTGAAGGCCTCTGAGATCTCTGGTGGGAAGCCCTGAAGAGCAGGGAATAATGAATAATGAATGTCTCTTTGTAAGAACTCTCTTTAGTGGGCAGCCAAAGCTATTTTTACTTCATGGCAAAAGCACTTTGGGAGACATATTCCCAGACCACATTACAGGATGTGTGAGGTGGTGATGACTGCCAAATGCTGGCAATGTTTAACATGGCAGCACACAATTGTGGGATGTTGAGCACTAATTGTCCTGATAAGCCTTGTTCTATACTTAAGCACAGAATTTTGTACGTCAGTACTCCTCCTTTTCTCTGGCACTTATCAGAAGAGTAGGCTCCTCAGAAGCCATGTAGAGACAGAAAGCAGAATCATTTTCTGAAACTCATAAATTCATTAGATTTTTTTTTCTGTAGAATGAAAATCCCAGCAGGAAATCCAGATAAAAACAAATCTAGAAAGTGATATCTGTGGGTCACGGAGTTACCAGCTTCCACATTCCAGTGTCTAGGCTCATTACCATAGCAGGGACCCACTCCACTTCTTTTGAAGCTGGAAGAAGTTAGATAAATGAAAAGACTGTGGGAAGAGATGTCAGGACAGTGCCTGGATGACAGTCTAGGACCAGCTGGCAAAGTAATGAACATTCTCTAAGGTCCGGAGCTTTGATGGACAGAGGTTTTGACACATCACTGTAGTGATCTTAAAGGCAGTGATCTTAAATGGCTTCTTCTTGGATAGAGTTCAATCCCTAAGTTATTTCAAGTCTAAGTTACTCTTGGGTTTGGTGGGTGGGTTGTCAGAGTGACAATGAAAAACAGTCAGCCACTCAGAACACATGCTGGAAGGATCCAAGATGTTGTGATATTAGCAAGGATGATATTGTGGCCATCTCCTTCACACCCCGCTTTCAGAGGACTTTGCTATCTGTGATTCCATTTGAACCTCTTAGCAACTTAACTAGGGAAGTTGATGAAGCAACTCTAATCTCATATGACTGTAGATAGAAGACTCAACAAAGTCAGAGGCTTCCTATGACTTGCTGACTCATAGGTCACAGGACAGTCTTCGCCAACTTAGCAATTTGTAAAATATAGGTTTATGCTATGCAGCCCTTGAAGCCCTGTATGGCACCCCAGAAACTCACACTCACTCCTAGAAAATGTTAAGTATACATTATTACTGCACAAGGGGGGGGCATTTCCATCAAAGAAAAAGATTGTATTGTTTCTATCAATATTATTCTTGATCTGTGTTGTTCCTATGTACTCACTGATCCCAGAAGATCTGTAACATGAAAGCCTTGTGGGAGACAGACAGGAGGATGAACTAAAATATAGCATCCATCCACAGGAGCTGCCCATCAGGGGTGTCAGTTATGTTATAAATATTGAATGTATTGAAGGAGGGAAGAGGGCTCAGTGCATGGGCTGTGTATAAAACCAATCAGGTTAAGAGTCCCTCATTGTCACTGATGCCGTGGTATTATTCAAATGTCACAGCAGTGTCATGGGCAACTTGGTATTTTAAAAGCAATGCCCTTTACTTTTGGGAAATCACATGTCTCCCCCCAGAAATCGGTATTATTGAGTTGTCTTTTTATAAGGTGATTATAGAATTCTTCATAAAATGGGATGTTTTAAATCCATCTGGGGTGATGTATTTGTGTTGCTTTGGACAGCTGCACAGAGGATTTTTCCATGTCCTGTTTATTCTTAAGATCTGTGTTTCTCACAAAACGCTAGAGGACAAAAGATCATAGGTTTTGTACACTCTTCACAGATATAAGAATTATGAGTTTATAGAGGAGTAAGAGTATTTTTTCTTACCAACCCTCTACTTTGTTTCACTGTGAGCAGGGAGTCATCACTATGGCTTCTCAGAAGATGAAACAAGACACTGGATGACCATACTATGGGATGGAAGGACTGAAGAATCCGTGTCCCTTATAGCATTGTTCTTAGTTGAACACCTGCTGGCACACCACAGCCATGAACTGCTGGCTTGTGATTTATAGTATACATGTGCCAAATTAATGAATGAAAGGCTATTCTTCCCAAATTATGATTATTAATCCTACTGATAATCTAAGCTTATTAATATGTATAGTGAAAATTTCCAATGCCTTATTTTAAGAGATTTCATACAAAAATTAAAAAAGGACACTTCGTATCCAATGTCTGAGTCTTTAATTAAAAAAAAGTTATGTGCTTCTGTGTGCCTGCATGTACACATAAGTGAGTTCAGGTACAGAGACCAGAGGCATTAGATCCCCTGGAGCTGAAGGTAAAGGCCATTGTGAGGTACCTGATGTGTGCAGTAGGAATTGAACTCAGGCCCTTTACAAGAGTAGTATATGTGCTGAACTGCTCAACCATCTCTTCAGCCACTAGGTCAGTGTTTCTCAACAGGTGCGTTTCGACCCTTTTAAAGGTCATATATAAGAGATCCTGCATATCAGCGATTTACAGTACGATTCATAAGAGGAGCAAAAGTACAATTATGAAGTAGCAACAAAATAATTTTATGGTTGAGAAACTCTATTAAAAGGTTGCAGCACTAAGAAGGTTGAGAACCACTGCTCTACGTCATTATATTTGGATAATCCCATAAGATTTTGGTGTGTTTCATTCTGAATGAGCATTCGTAATGCATGCTCATCTATATTTACACACATGTATATGCTTTGATTGTAGTTTAGGTGAAATCCTCAACCTGCCTTAAGTTTGATTTAGAGAGGAATAGGGATTGAGTTTCTTGTATCTGCAGCTACCACAGTATAGTGTAACAAAATGCTCTAGCTATTTCTCAGTTCCTGTGTCCTGTGGCTACTCAGAAAGACCCTGATGGTAATGAGCTGATTCTACATGAATGAAAATCAGAGACTAAAATCAGGCTGGCAACTCTCTTTGTTAGAGTGTAATCACTAGACTGGGCCGACTATTCAAAATTCCATTTCCTCCTCTCTCTGCCGATACTACACTTCATCTTCTGCTTTTCCAACCATTTAGAATTGTGACTTAGGATTCTCTGATGTTTTACTGTTTCAACCTTTAGAAAGCTGCAACTAAATGTATTCTAATCAGATATCACTTTGCCATGGTTTTGGAACGGTATCTGAGGGAAAAAATTAGTCGTCGCAGAAGAAATCCTAGTTAAGGCTCTTTCTTCTTTTGCAACTGCATTCTGCTGTGTCTTTATAGCAACCAAGGTCTGCAATCAGTCTGGCTCCAGCTTTGTAAATGTATCAGAGAAAGGACCAAGGTGGGGAGATCACCTCTCTTCTTACAAGTGTGAAAGGAGGAGAAAAATAAAAGACCACCTTCGAAGTGACTGTAATTGCATCTGAGCAGCAGAACGTTCAGATAAATGGATCTTCCAATTACAATGCTATTGCTCAGACACCAGGAATGTTTCCATTTCAAAGAACAGAAGTGTTGTCATATTTATGACTCTGTAATATTGATAGATGTTCAAGGCCCAAGAATGTTCTAGAGACTTTGGAAAGACATTGCTGATGGCCTGGATGAAGATAAGGGGCAGATTCATAAAAACTGCTTTATTCTCAGAAATCTGATGGAGGTTTGATATAATATATCATGAGTAAGATGGAATGACTTGTGTTCTATCACTGGAAAATACTTTCTCCAAATCTACTTTATTTGAGTGTGATTTGGACCTATTGCATGGGCCTTGAGTCACATTTAGTTTATCATTTAGTTATCATTATGGTAATCAGTGGTTGGGAATTGTGGCTGGCTCTTCAGCAGGTATGCAGCTGGGTTGTGTGAGTACCATGCAAGGCTGAGGCATGAAAGTCACTCCCATGGCCCCTTTCTGAAGCATGTGGGCTGTGACTGGGTTCATTCATCTAGATAGTTTGTGTCTATGGACTCAATATATCTGGAATGAGCAAAGAGTTTAGTACACAATATACCTCAGAAGTGGCTAAGAATTTGAGAACAAAAGCTCCATAAATTTTCCTGTCCATGATGCGAGCCTTACGGAACAGTTTTAACGCAGTTGACCTTGTCCTAAGACAGTGACATCATCTTCCAGGAAAGCCCTCCCTCAATCCATGTTTATTCCCTCAAAACTAAATTAGTTTTATAACCATAAAATTGGCTATGATTAGTGCCTTAGAGACATGAAAGAGTTAGAGCTACTTCCTAAAGTGTCCAAAAAAGTCAGGAGTAGCAGGTGTGCAGAAAACTCTGCTTCCTCATTCAGCAAAGGTCAGTGGGGGACAACTCTTCTCATGCTAATCCAGGCTGGTGTGCCCTAGGGAGTCTCTGAAGATTGCCTGCCAAGATCATCGTCTACCGTTCCCACATTCAATTTGCCATAGTGTTCTACAGATTCTAATACCTAAGACTATCTTAAATCCATCTTCTCTTCTTTATCTCATTCCTTATTTCAGGTGCCCATTCATTTTTATAGGTCTCCATTCTTGTTTACACAACTCATGTTCCCTTGTAAGTTCAGGCACCAGATTCCAAGGCAACTGTGATGGTTCAGCTGTCAGCATTCTACTATGATCTTACATCAGTGACATACACCATACCTACAATGATTCTACACACACATCACTGCCTCCTCCTGTAGTGTGCACACTGTTCCTGTTTCTTTCTTGTCTACTTGACAAATAACTATTATATTGTCTTCCATTTTAAAAGACTTATCATGCTCTCAAAAAACAAGCACATTGCTGTGAAATTAACTGAGAATATTTCCATGAGGGTGATCAACTGAAGGTTTCACACTGAACTGCTGAAGCTAATTTAGCTGTTTGAGTTCAAACAGCATCACACTGCGATTCTTTCAGTCTATATCCCTGAGCAAGGCCATCTCTGCTGTCTTTAATCTTTACACGACCATCTAGAGTCCTCTATTTGATCCCTTCTCCATATTTAACTGTAGCTGCTTGCTTTATTTGCATCAATGACAATATTATTTTCCCCATCATCAAATCCAGTTTCCAACATAATTAGGATTTAACATTGGGTTTCATGGACACAGGAAACATTAAATGAACCTCATGTTACTTCTGCTCCCCTTAGAAATTCTTTCTAAAGAAAGAACTAGGAAAACTCCCATACACAAGACCCAGTTTTTAAGAACTCTTACCTTAGTTTAATTAGCCATGTTTTTATATGTTAGAACATCAAAGGCTGGTGGTATATTTCAGGTAGAGCATTGCTAAGCATGTGGTAAGAAATGGAATTCAGTAACTAGTACTCCAAATATAACAAAACCTATAGAACCTTTGGACAGTATTTTCAGTGATGATTAATATGTCAAAGCTTCCAAAGTGTCAGTTTATCACAAGGGTGTCACTATAGATGAAGGGCATCCTGGCATGCTAGGTACTAGTGCATATTAAACTGACAATTTCCAGCAGAGAGAACTGTTAATTCACTAATGGAATGTTACACCAAAACATGTAATACTTATTATAAAAACCCATTTCAGAACTGACATAGAAATCAAGAAGTACTTATGTAGTCTTTAAATAATCATTTATATTCTGAGGTTTCCTAGATCTGTGCCTCCAGATTGAATGTCTGGGATATCTTTGCTCATATGTATCCAAAGTGCTCACGGAGAATTTCATATTTTCAGCCTCTGTGTATCTTAGACATAAGGTGTCAAACTTAGCCTATACTGACTCTTCCAAAGCACATCTGTCTATGTGGTGCAGGGTGGCCACATTTTTAATAGCTAAGCTTGCTGAGTGGGACATTCTTCTCTTTCCTTTCCACACTAGTGGTTCTTCTATTTAGAAGTCTATTGTCCATCCCTTCATTTTTCTTTCAGCTGATCCCCTTTACACCATTTGTAATTTGATGAAGGATTTGTTACATATCTGCTATGTAATTCTCAGGGATTTCCATCATAGAACATCACACACATGGTTCTGAAATCTTTTATCACTTGCCAGATAAACAGGGAGACAACCAAAACCATCACATTCCACTGCAGCCTTGACCATTTGAACTGACTTCCTGAACTTTCAAACACATGTCTTAGGCTAATAAGACAGACTCATATAAGTTCACCTGTTTTAACAGCAAACCTTCTAGACCACAGAATTAGTTGATTCATTTGTTAACTATCTATGGAGTACAGTTATATCCAAAGTCTCTGACAAGAAACATAAAGTCTCTTTATACACAGCTTGGTGACAACTGCTCAAATTTACACTGGCCCTGTCTCCTTCCTCTCTCATGTCTCCCTCCCAGACCCTCCAGCTAATCATCTCTCCTTCAACAGCTCTTTTGAAAATCTAGAACTTGTACTCAGTTTCTTCCTGTGTCCCACCTTTAAACATTTTTTGACCAACGATAGGGTTTATTTAAATTTCAAGTTTAAACATTTTTTTAAACTGTTAAATTCCCTCAGGAAAGCTGGCTCTCCTGACCTTCCACAGGACCAAGGGATCAATTGTGAGATGTAAGGCCAGGGAAGTTAAATATCATTTAAGATTTACTTTATTGAAAATTATCTTTTATGGGACTTGAATAGATATAAGTGGATATTTCTCATAAATGATAACTGTGCAAGTAAACAGGGTGTTTATGGATTAGTATGCTAATAAGCACATGCAGAACTTCTAGAGATCCCATAAGGAAACTGGGATGGAAGGAGAAAAAGATATTTTCTTCCAAAATGAATTTATAAATAGACATTTAAATTCCATATAAGCCACCAGATTTCCAACCAACAGATAGAGGACTACGTCGTTTCATACTTCCCTGCTGTCTAAAGCTGGACAGCCCTTGGGAAGCTAGATACCCTACCTTGCAAGTGGAGAAAGAGTACCGTTCTCATAGAACTGTATCTGAAATAATACATATAAATGACGTTTGCAGCAATATGAATCACAAATGGGACTCCGAGAAAAAGGGAACCATAAAAGGAGGAGGAGGGGAGCAGGAGGCTGATGGGCAAACGGGAGCAGAGTACAGTGATAGACACATACAAAAATGTCACCATGAAGCCCACCACTTTAATCACTAGCTAAAATATTTAATAAGAGAAGAATCTGGAGACTCTAAAATCCAACAGTTATATCAATCAAATTTATAGGTTAGTTTTATATGTTTCAATCAATTATATATGGTCAGCATAACATTGATATAGCAAAATCAGGAAAAATAAAAGACAGGAAAATAAACCATAATGTCGTTAGCCACTGGGAGGCTCTAAGGAATTGACTGTGAATTCTACAGCCGTCTCTAGAGTGTTCATATTAAATGCATACTTAAAATGTTTTCTTTATTAAAACTTTACTTAATTTTTAAACTAATTTGGTTACCTAATTCTTCCCTCTACCTAGCTTAGTTTTCCCCACTAGATATCAGTCTGTTTACCTATGTGTGGACCAAACAGCAAAAATGCCACCAATAAGCATCTTTCTTCCTTCCTTTTACATTTATTCTTTTCTCCTATATTACATCATGACCACAGTTTTTCTTCCCTTCACTCCTCCCAATAACCACCCCATTGTCTCTTCCTTAGTTTCTCTGTAGAACATGGCAGGCCTCCCATGGATGTAAACCAAACAGCATATCAAATTGCAGTAAGACTAGGCACCTCCCTCTTATTAAGGCCGTATGGGAAATCCAATAGGAGGAAAAGAGTTCCCAAAACATGTAAAATAAGATGTCAGAGAAAGTCTGTATTCTCATGTTAGCAGTCCCACAAGATGACCAAGCTACACAATCATAACATATATGCAGACATTCTCTGTCAGACTCACAAAGGCTCCCTGGTTGTCGGCTCAGGCTCTGTGAGCTCCTATGAACCCTTCTTAGTTGGTCCTCTGGGTTTCTTGTGCTGTTCTTAATCCCCCTGGCTCCTAAATCCTTTCTCCCCATTTTCTGCAGGACTCCCAAAGCTCTGCTTAACGTTTAGCTTTTGGTCTCTGCATCCATTTCCATGAATGAACTTCCTGGATGAAGCCTCTCTGATGACAACTGTGCTAGGCACCAATCTATGAGTGCAGTAGAATATCATTGGGCATCATTTCATTGTCTTTTTGTCCACTTCTGTTTGGCTGTATCCTAGGTTTCTAGGCTATCCAGTTTCTTTCATTGAAGTCTCTACATCACAAGAGCCATGTTCTGGATGGTGGGGGAGGGTAGGGGAAACTTGAAGGAGGGGAGTGACCATTTTATATCTTCCAGCAAGCCAAAAAACAAACAACACAAAGGAAGAATTGGGAACCTGTGAATTTTGATTAACAGTTAAAATACTGGAACCCTTAGGCCCTGAGTTGAGTGCCAGCACCAAAGGACCAAAACCAAATCTGAAGGCTGAGCGTGTGTCTCCACTTGGAAATTCATCACTCCAAATATGACCAAGCATCTTGGCATAAGGAGGTCCTTATGCCTGTATGGCCCTGTATGGCCCTAGCTGACTGTTTATCTTAAGTATACACATAAGATAAACAGAGGGGTCACACATGGAGAACCTGCAGACAGCTTTGAAAGAGGCCTGACAGCAAAGTTGCTGGAAACTGCTGGAAACTAGAATAAAGACAAATTCCTGCCTAGAGTCCTGTTAATTTTGACTCAGAAAATTAATGTTGAGCTTCTAGTCCTCCAACTTCTTGTTGTCTTAAGACAAGTGTGTTGCCATTCTTTGGACAGTGGCCATAGGAAATAAATATAAGAGAATAAAACATAAGTTAAGCCAAAGCTGGGCTGGGCCATTCATGGAAGCATCTCAGCTCTTCAGTAAACATTACAGATAAAAACATTTCCCACCTCTTAGATTTTGAAGCCTGATTTTTTGTCTTATTGTGAGACAAAGTTTTGTTTTATATCCCTTGCTGGCCTTGAACTACTTTTCCTCCTGCCTCTGCTTTCCATGTGTCTAGATTATTGCAGTACCATACCCTGATTTTTTTTAATCATGTACCAATATCAATGTCATATATATATACGTGTGTGTGTGTGTGTGTGTGTGTGTGTGTGTGTGTGTGTTGAGACAGGGTTCTCTGTATAGCCTCACCTGTCCAGGAACTCTCTCTAAAGACAAGGCAGGACTCTATCTCACATATCTTGTAGAGATGCACCTGTGTCTGGCTTCTGAATGCTGCAACTAAAGGCCACTTCTGCCCTGTAATCATACATATATTAATCTCTTGTGTTTCTTACCTGTTTTTAAACACATTGTAAAGAATCAGAACTTCTCATAATTACATGTCTTCCAGTATCAGTGAAACTAAAACCATTGGTGACCTCAAATCCTGAGGCCAGCAATCCTTAGATTGTGAAGAGGGAGAGGTTTAAGATGTCGGTTTAGAGTCACATGTCAACTGGAGACCATGTGAGGAAGACAGAAAAGAACCCTGTAAGAAGTGAATATCTGAGCTATGAGAGAATGGTCTATATCCATGGCCTATCTTCCTGCACTTGAGGTAAGTTGCCTGCTCACCTGCTAAGATAATCAAATGGTCACCTCTCATCTCGATGTCTGTGTCCACGGGAGGAAACCAAGTTTTAGATTCTGCAGATTATCTGCCGACTGAGTACTGTCACCAGGGTCTCCTTTTAGACACCACTTTCTTATCATATCGTGTTCCGTAGAGTGGTTATCACAGCTCCATGGAGCAGTTCACTATTTATCTACTCCCTGGATTCCTTTCCTGCCCATAGCTCCCAAGAACATTCTGCCTGCTCGGTTACTCATATGCACCTAGTTCCCCACCACTATCTTGTGGCATTTGGTGTACATTTTTAAAAATGAATCTTTATTTATCCACTTTGTTCTCTGAGGGTATCAGATATCAGAAGAAAGCCAGTGTACTTTAAAAAAATCAATATGTTGAAATAAACAATATACAAAATGGCCAGTTTGCCAGAGGCCAATTTGCCAAAAATCGATGTGCTAAATTTACCAAAAAAATTCTTTCTTGTAACTGTTTGCATAGCTAATAGAAACTCCTATTAGATTGGGCAATTTGAGGAGGGTTTGTAGACCTCAAAGAAGTTTGAGGTAAAGATTGTTTTATTTTTTTTTTAAATTAGATATTGTCTTTATTTACATGTCATATGATTTCTCCTTTCCCAGTTTCCCCTCCAAAAAGAAAAGAAAGAAAAAAGAACAACAAAAAAAACCCAACAAGAACAAACCCCTGTTGCTTTCCCCCTCCCCCTGCTTGCCACCCCACCCTCTCCCACTTATTGGCCCTGGCATTCCCATACACTGGGGCATGGAACCTTCACAGGGCCAAGGGCCTCTCCTCCCATTGATGATCAACTTTGCAATCCTCTACTATACACATGCTGCCAGAGCAATCCGTTCCACCATGTGTACTTCTTGGTTGGTGGTTGTGTCCCTGGGAGCTCTGAGGGTACTAGTTAGTTCATATTTTTGTTCATCCTAAGGGGCTGCAAACCCTTCAGCTCCTTTGGTCCTTTCTCTAACTCCTTCATTGGGGACCCTGTACTCAGTTCAATGGATAGTTGTGAGCCTCTACTTCTGTATTAGTCAGGTATTATCAGAGCCTCTTAGGAGACAGCTATATCAGGCTGGATTGTCCTTCCTTCAGTCTCTGCAATTCCTTCCATGAGTATTTTGTCCCAGATGTCCCTCAACAGAGGAATTGATACAGAAATTGTGGTACATCTACACAATGGAGTACTACCCAGCTATTAAAAACAATGAATTTATGAAATTCTTAGGGAAATGGATGGATCTGGAGAATACCATCCTGAGTGAGGTAACCCAATCACAAAAGATCACACATGGTATGCACTCTCTGATTAGTGGTTATTAGCCCAGAAGTCCAGAATACAGGAAGAACAACCCACAAACCACAAGAAAGTCAAGAAGAAGGAAGACCAAAATGAGGACATTTCATTCCTTCTTAAAAGGGGTCTTATTTGTTCTTAGGAACAGTATTTTGTGGAATATCCACTTTATTGAGAGAATCAGAGAGTGTCTTAGATTTCTGCTGATAGATTTAACGATGAGATACATTCACTAGTGTCCTGTTCTCTTAAGGAATGCTTGCTGATTTCCTACCACCCTGGTATTCCCTTTGTAGGTGGTGTCTATAGCACAGATATACTTAACATCTTATTTGTTAGAGACCACACTTGCCAGGTGGTATGGTATTATCTTATCATTTGAGATAAGATGATTTTGAACAGCTCAGCTTTCTTGATCTGGTTTTGTATGATTCCATGATAATCATTTCAATTCTTTTTTTTTTTTAAGATGTTTTCTTTATTACATATCACACAATATCTCCTTTCCCAGGTTCCCCTCCAAAAAATAAAATAAAATAAAATAACAAAAACAAAAACAAACCCCTGTTCCCTCCTCCCTCCCCCTGCTCACCACTCTACCCTCTCCTGCTTCCTGGCCCTGACATTCCCCTACACTGGGGCATAGAACCTTCACAGGGCCAAGGGCCTCTCCTCCCATTGATGACCGACTTGGCCATCCTCTGCTATACATATGCTGCTGGAGCCATGAGTCCCACCATGTGTAACCTTTGGTTCGTGGTTTTATTTCAATTCTTTCAACCAGGTTGATTTTTCAACCTAAATCTTGTGCTTCCAGCAAGCTCCTTGTTTACATGTATCGTGTGGAGAGTTTGCTTCGGGCATCATATCTGTCCATTCTACAAGTATAATTTCAAATACATAGAATTTAGGCATTTTTTCCAATGAAACATATAATGACATTTAATATGTACACATATCATAATTCACAGGTTTAAGATTCACATATCAATAAGGATTCAATTAAAATTTTAGTATGATTATTGATGTGGTTGAGTCACATCTTTCCATACCAATTGTCATATTTATGAAGAATCTAGAGATATCTGAAGTTTTAATTACTGACCATTATATATATTTGACTGAATATTTCATATTGATAAAAAGATTAAGCAACTTATGACTTTCATTTTGAGAACATGAACACCTTTAAATGCTACTACCAACATAGAAAAGGAACACCTGGTCTAAATGTCCCATAGATTGTCATATCTGTTAGCAACTCTATCCAATGTGAGTTTCATTAAACACTATATTTGACATATTAGTAAATTTGTTAGAGTAATTTGTAATTTTTAACTCTAAAAAGCAGGTATTTTAGTAACTTGCTAATTTAAAAATTAAAAATATTACATCTTAAAAAATGAATTGTGAACTTGTGGCTTGGTGCCCAGAGAGGCTTTTTGGCATGGTTTGCGCTCCTCTGGGCAAATTCCAAAGGACAAAGCTATGTTGTGATCCTGAGCTGTAAGGGGCTTTCTAGTTTCTTCTTTCCCTGTACTTGTGAACCTGGACCATTACAGTGCCAAACTAAGCAATGAGAGGCTGTTTAGAGGAAAAATTGGCCCTGAATGCTACAGGATGTACCAGACAGCTATCCTGGATTCCATGATCACAATCTACAAGAGCCCTACAGAAAACAAGTGAGCTTGTGAAGACACTTACTAAGAGTCCAAGAAGATTAATGACTGCAAGCTAAGTCATCAAGGGTTGTTACATGACAATGAGTTCTTGATGTAACTGTGTCTTATACTTTACATATTTCAAGACTAGATCCACTTAAATAGAACTGAGCATCACCTGCAGGACAGCGTAGTCAGGTCAAGCTTCTGAGTCTTGAAAGATTCACTGGAAGCCAATGACAAGACAAACCTCTTAGGAGGTTCCTCAGTGCGGTGGCATGTGTTCTGAGAGCCACAGTGGAGGAGGTTCCCCAGTGCGGTGGTATGTGTTCTGAGAGCCACAGTGGAGGAGGTTCCTCAGTGGGTTGAGATATTTTGAGAGCCACAATGGAGGACTGTTTTAACTGAGGGATTTTTAGAATCATGTTGCTTCCATGTGTAAATCACACCATTATTTCTATCCCTTACCAGGATATAGGTTTTACAAATCAGCTATATTGAGATGTAACATGCATACCACAATATTCACTTACCTAGTCAAAGTATGCAGTAAAAATATTCCTTGAAAATTTACAAGCTTTGACAATCATTAGAGTAATTTAATTTTAGAACACTTCATAAACCTGAAAAGTATACAGATGTGTATTTCTTGCTTTTTCTATCCCCAACAGTTAGTGAGCTTAGACTTGCTGTTTCATTTCTTTCACCAGCCTGATTTACTCCTTTGAGACACATGCTGTGTATTTTACTCCTGAACTCTAAACTGGAGTCCTACATAGTTGTAGAGAAGTCCCCAGAAAATGCAAAACATTGACATTAAAGGAGCTAATTTAGCAGAGCTCAAATCTGAGGCATTGATAAGGTTTAATGATGTTTCGTTTAAAATGCAAAACGCTAAGTAAATGTAGGTGGCTATTAGTATGATCCAAGCTACTATTGAATGAAAGAAAATGGTTAACTTCCAGAACCTGAAAATAAGAATGAAGAAAGTAGGATAGACGGAGCATTAGGGGTGCACTGAATTTTTCTAAAAATGACCAAAAATATGCTTCCTACTCTTTTGGGCAATATGACAACTAATGCTGATGAATTATGTCTTTCCTCAATTCCCTCATAGTTCATCTCCTTAAGTCGTGGTTTTAGACAAAAGCATAGCTCCAATTGTATGATTAAAAAAGAGAAAGAAAAAGAGATTCATTATAGAAACTAACCATGTAGCCCAACTTATTGTGCCTTTTTTTGTCCCTAAAGAAAAGTTAACTGGATTATATTTTTAAATGTTTTAAAGTATAAGTTAAGCAATCATATTAGCAGTGGCTTCTTGTTTTAATTTTGGAGTGTCAAACTCTAGGTCTAAGAAGTTAATCAATCCTACAGTTGCAAAGATATTAAAGTGTTCTGGAAGATCAATCAGCAATTATTCTACCATAGTTTTCAGGGCCTGAGGGTTAGATATTATATTAAACAGTGAGGAGATAAAAGTAAAGGAGTATCCTTAGCCGATATCCTTTATAAGTTGTGGACACAGTATCATTAACCAAGCCCCTGTGGAGTGGGATCAAACTGAAGGGAGAAGGCCAGGTATGGTGGCCCACACATTTCATG
Source organism: Montemys delectorum (assembly GCA_019843815.1). NCBI lineage: Eukaryota > Metazoa > Chordata > Mammalia > Rodentia > Muridae > Montemys > Montemys delectorum. Next base: position 27,632 of record JADRCD010223802.1, on the reverse strand, counting down.
CTGGCACTTGGGAGGCAGAGGCAAGTGGATGTATGAGTTTGAGACCAGCCTGGACTATAGAGCAAGTTCCAGGACAGCCATGGCTACACAAAGAAAATAAGACAAAACAAAGCAAACCAAAACAAAACCAGGGAGAGCAGATCAAGCAGAGCAATGTAAGAGCACACATTAACCCTGAAATGGCCATGACAGCCGGTAAGAGCTGCACGCCATGACAGTGGGGAAGCAGACAGCATTGCTCAGGGACTTCTCCATGTCCCAAGTACTCCTAAAACAGAATTTTTTTGGACAGTAAACTCTGATTCAGAGTAAAATCCATTATGAATTACTAATATGATGCATACTGCTAAAAAAAATTTAAAAAGAATTACAGAAGAAAATTCCTAAATAACAACATGTAAAACCTTTAGAGAATATATATAGGATGTATACACATATATACAATTGCCATGAAGGTAAAGGTCAGGAACTGAGGACAACAGGAGAAAATATAGGGTACAGAAAGCTACCAAAATCCAGCAGCTAACAGCTCATATGGAATAATTGGCTAACATTCTCATCTACCATTGGAGGGATTAATACCCTCCCCAACTCAGCTTTACATTCTGAGATGCCTGGAGCACAGCTCTGTCCTTAGTAGCATGAGTCCGAAAGCAGACACCATTCTGAGCAGTACTGTCACAAAATATTCTGAGATAGCTGAACAGTATAACATCCATAGCACAAGAATTCAGTAAGATTCAAGAACAAGATACTTTTAAAACATTGCCATGGAAAGCTAGAATGTTCCATTCCCTGCATGTAGATCACATATATTTATGTGATTAGACATTACAAAAATACATTTCTTTGGCACCCCTCTGGGATGAACCTGGTAGAAGATTCAGGGTGCGTTTGAGTTGCCTGCAATGCAGCTGTCCTTGTAAATGGCTGCCTTGGGATTTTATACAGGGAAACACCTACAGAAGTTCACTCGTTCACAAATATCCCTTGAAAATTTATTATTGATCAAAAGAGGTTCACTCATTCACAAATATTGCCTGAAAATTAACTATTCGCCAAGCACTGATCTAGAAGTTGCAGAATCATGGAGAACAATGTAGACTTCATCTTAGCTATAAATTGTTTATGGTCTGGAGGAGATACAAAAATAAACACCAAGTAAAGAAAGCAGAAAAATAATCCCAGGTTCTAAGTGCTTGAAGTCAGGTCTGACAGGAATTCCAGGTTGATTAGTGAAGTTTTCCTCTTCCGGACCCCTCCCACCTTCTCATGTGTGCTCCATGTGGGAGCACTGCTGAGAATCTGAAGGTAGAAAGTTTAGTCTGGGTCAGTTCAAGCTTCACCTAGCTCCATCTAACCACGTTATAATCCCAAGGCAGTATCTTTTTATGCTTTCAAAGACATTAACAGACAGGTTTAGGGGTCCACTCCATTCTCCCCAGAAAGCAGGACACTGTCATATACTCTTGGTGGTCCATTGAACATCAAAGTTTGGAAGGAACATTCTTGTCCTTTGGGAGGGTGCACACCAGGAAACATGTCAGCATCTCAGGATGAGAAAGAAGGACAGCAGGCTTTCTTGGGATCAGCCTGGTGACCTGATTCTATTGTTACTTCAGAGAAAGCTTAGCAGTATTCACATTAGCAGTGCCATTTTGAACAGAAACTTTTTAAATGGAGATCACGGCTGACTACTTTGCCAGGATAAAGGCTCTTCTGGACCCTAGCAGGTGGAGATGGGGTACAAACAAGCCACATTTTGCTTATCCTGCTCCTCATCATACTGAGGACAGAAGCCACATATTCTAGGCTATCAAGGAATACCTTTAGAGATGATCTAATACAAAATTTGAATTAAGAACAATAGAATAGCCAAAGAATAGGGCAGGACTAACCTAGGAAAAGAGGTTTGTGAAAAGACTCTTTGAAACAAACCTTCCCATGTCATCATCCTTTCATACACACCCTAACTTGTCAGACTGTTCAAATTTAGCAGTATCAATGTGAAGTCTCTTGTCACCTGAGTGACAAAGCCATTCCATGTAACTCTAAGACCCTAATGATGTACTTAACAACCTCCTCTGTGAGAGTGTGAGGCATGGTAATCCTACTGAAGGGTCTTCAAGATAAGATAAGACCATTCACCTTCTGGGTTTCGCTGCACCCACCCAAAATGCAATGCTGCTGTTAGCAGGGGAGCTGAAGGATGTGCCTTGCTGTGCAAAAAGGGGTCCTTGATTATGGGGATTGATTTTTTTCACAATCATCAAAGTGTCTTTCTTATTTGCATCAATTAAGCAATATTCTTATGGAACCATGAATCTAAGATTATATTAGATTTTAGAGATGTGGTAGGATTTTTTATTATGTGAGCCTTTTAAATTTTTAATTAGATACCTTCCAGTACTTTCTGTATTCCCCTATGCTAGGCACTCTCCTGCTCTCTGTTTATAAAGCATTTCAAATATCCAATGCATTGGTTGCAGTCATCTTCATTTATAGCTGACAGTACTGAAATTGTCAAGGAGTAAGACTTTTCTCTCACCCATTCCGTGATATCTGGCAGAATCTTTCTTTCTTGCAACCATGGTTGGCCCACCCTACAATCATGAGACTCTTTCAATACATGCTGCAAAAACAGTGAGTTCCTCCTTCTATGGAAATATTTTATAGGATGTTCTTCCCAAAAAGAACAAATGTTCACTCTGTCAAAAGGAATAAGTCTTGCCCTTACCCCAAAGAGTCTATAATAGCATGCCTTTGGGACACATCTTCAGATAATGCTGGTGAATAGCTGACTCCTTGGGTCAAATCACCACTAAATAAGCAATGAAGAAGGAAACAGAAATGCTCAGGCCTTAACTCAAACACTGGAAACAAGGCAACTGGGAGTCAAGAATGTAATGAAAATGAGCAAAATTGAAACACATGCAAATTTACGGGAAAATGAGTGAAAGATGACCTTTTGCTCTCCTAGAAGATGCTTACCCAGAACATCTTTTCCACTGAAATCAAATGATGAAGAGGAGTAGGTAAGTAAGCATGGGGTGGCTGGTGGGGGACCAGGAGATTTTATGCAAAGTTACCACTAAAATGAACCAAACTTGCGATGTCTGCACTGGTAGCTTCAGCTCTGACCTGTGGGACAGACCATGACTCTTCCTTCCACAATCTCATTCTAGATCAGAGTTCTGCCCATCTGTTTTACTGTGCCCTTATTATCTTCTTGGTGTACTTACCATGCTGTGGTGGTGAGACCTTCACACACAGCTCTTCCTCTATCTAGTACAAAGGCACCTATCACCTGGTGATTATCTTTATCCATGTATTTCAATGTCCTGCCATTCTGCACAGCCTCCATGAATGCTGCATTTTCTCATTCTTCATTCCTAATTCCTATTCTGCTTGACAATCATGTTCCCTGTGTCACCATCTCCCAAGGGTATCACATATATCACTAATTATGTCTGTGCCAGAGTCATGAATGTTGTTTTTCTTGACATTGTTCTTCTTATTCAAAGCCTGAAGTTCTCCCCCTTTCCCCTTAGGTGAAGTCCTGGACCTCATAGCACTTATGAGTTGCTTCTCACATTTGTATACATGGTCCTGCTATACATTCTCCAACTGTTAATTAGTGTTATTTCAATATCCACTATTATTTTAAGACAATTTTGTAGGTAATTACTAGGTTTTATAAAGTGGAAAATCTACTTATGGCATTTGTGTCTGCCTCTGGTTATTTACTCATTTATCATAGGCTGTGATAGTAAATCTTCACTGTCAATTTCATTATATTTATAAGTAGTTAGGAGATTAATAAGTGTATCTTTGGATGATTATGAGGACATTTCTAGAGGGGATTAGCCAATGGGTAATAATGGTCCTGAAGATGGATGACATCATCACACAGGCTGTGGGCACAGATAGAATAAGAGGAAAAGAGACCAGCTTCCAGCCAAGGCCTGTTATCCTTGTGATTTTTGAAAGTAGTAACTCTGTTCCATCTTCCCTGCCATGATGACCTGAAGCTTCTGAGACTACAGCCAATAGCTCTTTCATTTATTGAGTTGTTTTGTCTAGTATTTTGTCAGGGAGGTTGAACTGGTTGTGTTAAGTGTGCCAACTTGACACAGGCTGGAGTTATCACAGAGAAGGGAGTTTCAGTTGGGGAAGTGCTTCTATGAGATTTAGTTGTGGAGCATTTTCTCAATTAGTGATCAAGGGAATATGCCCCCCTGGTGGGTGGTGCCATCCCTGGGCTGGAAGTCTTGGGTTATATAAGAGAGCAGGCTGAGCAACCCAGGAGAAGCAAGCCAGCAAGGAACATCCCTCCATGGCCTCTGCATCAACTCCTGCTTCCTGACCTGCTTGAGTTCCAGTCTAGACTTCCTCTGGTGATCAACAGCCATGTGGAAGTAAGCTGAATAAACCCTTTCCTCCCCAACTTGCTTCTTGGTCATAATGTTTGTGCAAGAATAGAAACCCTGACTAAGACAAATTGGTACCAGGAGTGGAGTGGGGTATTCCTGTGACAACCTGACTATGTTTTGGGGAGGACTGTGGAAGGACTTTGGAACTTTGAGCTAGAAGAGCCACTGGTTGTTAAGAACTCTGTGGGACATTCTGTAGAAGCTTGGAAGATCATGTTGAGAACAGTGCAGAGATGGAGGCCTGGCTTGTGAAATTTCAGAGGAAAGATTAAAGACTCTTATCAGGGCCATGTTCTTTTGATTGTGAAGATTCTGTGGTTTTGGTTAGCTGGGGTTGAAGTATCAGCTGTGATTAACAAGATACCAGAAGTACTAAATCGAAAACTTTACATTACTGGGACTATTGATGCTGGTTAGCTGGAGCTGAGAAATTAGCAGTGATTAAGAAGAGACCAGGATCACTGAGGTGACATCTTCTGGGAATTGTTTTTTGAGAGCACAAAGAGGTTGTGTTCCAGAGATAGCCAAGGTTGTACCTTGTGCTGCAGCAGGACTTGGTAATTTGTAAGAGTCACCCAGGTGGTATTGAAGGCATGAAAGGGTCAATAAGAGCAGCTGAAGATCAGCACATAGAAGGCCATTGGTAAAAGGCCAGCCTCAGTTTGCAATTGATCGCCCAGGACTGAAGCGGTTATGCAAAGGAATTGAGGCTTGGCATCATGAAGACAGTCTATGAGAGGCTATTGGTGAAGCCTAGTTACAGCAGTGTTTTGGAAATGTCCACCAAGGATATACAATGACCACCAAGGACAGCAATGGCAGTGGAGTACAGGCATCTGGAGCCGGAAGAATAAGATGTGTGATATAAATGGCAGAGCTGGAGAAGTGACCAAAGCCCTTAGAGGAGCCCAGAAGATCATGAGTTGGATGCCAGACATTGATTTTGCTTTTGATTGTGACTGTGCCCTGATATGTTTCCCACTTGAAGAAAGAAAGTATTTTAGGGGAGCCCACAGTTAAGAGACCTTGAATTTTAAAAGATATTGGACATTTTAAGTTGATTGAAGTTTCAATTTTTAAAGACTGTGGGAATTTAGATCTTGGGGATGAATAAGAAAGTAAGGGTTGAGGCTTAATAGTGATGTATTTGTGTGTCAAGTTGACAAGGGGTCAACTGTACTGGCTGGTTTGTGTGCCAACTTGACACAGGCTGGAGTTGTCACAGAGAAAGGAGTGCTTCCGTGAGATCCAGGCAGTTTTTCAATTAGTGATCAAGGGGGTAGGGCCCCTTGTGGGTGGTGCCATTCCTGGGCTGGAAGTCTTAGGTTTATAAGAAAGCAGGCTGAGCAAGCCAGAGAAGCAAGCCAGTAAGAAACATCTCTCCATGGCCTCTGTGTCAGGTCCTGCTTCCTGACCTTCTTGAGTCCCAGTCCTGACTTCCTCTGGTGATCAACAGCCATGTGGAAGTAAGCTGAATAAACCATTTCCTCCACAATTTGCTTCATGGTCATGATGTTTGTGCAGGAATACAAACCGTGACTAAGACAAAGGAGAAATATGAAGCTGGCTTTGTACTCACATGAATGATAATTCACCTTGATTTGCTAGGAATATAATATTCCCCCACAACTGTATTACATTTCTTGATGAGTCTGATCTTTCAAAGATAATCTAGTTACCCCATAACTTCTAAATGAGAGAAAGGAAAAGTTAAAGTTAAGAATTTTGTAAGGTTTTGAAAATAGCTTTTAAAGAAAAAAAAGAGTTTTTATACTTAGTTGACATTTCCCTTTATGGAGAATTTATTTTTTCAGATAAGCAGTTCCAACACAATCATTTACAGACTTTGAAAGGACAATATTTAACTTCATATGGAGAAGCAAAACAAACAAACAAAAAACCCAGGATACTTAACTTAATCCTGTACAATAAAAGAACATCTAGATGTATCACTATCCCTGATTTCAAGCTCTACTACAGAGTAATAAAAGCCACATGATACTGGCATAAAAACACAGAGGTTGATCAATAGAATCAAATCAAATATAAATCCACACTCCCATGGATACCTGATCTTTGATAAAGAAGCCAGAAATGGATAAAAAGTAGCATCTTCAATAAATGGTGGTCTAACTGGATTCCTGCATGTAAAAGAATGAAAGTAGATTCTTATCTATCACCCTACACAAAGCTCAAGTCAAAGGAGATCAAATACTTCAATATAAAACCAGATCAGCCGAACCTATTAGGATTATAGCATATTTATGACCATGGCAGTTCTTATAAATGAAAACATTTAATTGGGGTTGGCATGCAGTTCTGAGGTTTAACCCATTATCATTATGGCAGGAGCTTGGTGGCATGAAGGCAGACATGGTGCTAGACTGGTAGCAAAGAGTTCTATATCTAGATCTATAGGCAGCAGGAAGTGTACTGTTATCCCCTTGGTTTTGGTTGAGCTTCTGAGACCTCAAAGCCTACTCCCAGTAAAATATTTCCTCCAACAATGCCTTTACTCTAACAAGACCACACCTCCTTCAGTCTCTGCTCCATACTTTGTCTCTGCAACTCCTTCCATGGGTATTTTGTTCCCCCTTCTAAGAAGGATCAAAGTATCCACACTTTGGTCTTCCTTCTTGAGTTTCTTGTGGTTTGTGGATTGTTTCTTGGGTATTCCTAGCTTCTGGGCTAATATGCACTTAATAAGTGGTTACCATGTGTGTACTTTTGTGATTGGGTTATCTCACTCAGGATGATATTCTCCAGATCCATCCATTTGCCTAAGAATTTGATAAATTCATTGTTTTTAATCACTGAGTAGTATTCCATTGTGTAAATGTACCACATTTTCAGTATCCATTCCTCTATTGAGGGACATCTGGGTTGTTTCCAGCTTCTGGCTATTATAAATAAGGCTGCTATGAACATGGAGCATGTGGAGCATGTGTCCTTATTACATGTTGGAGCACCTACCTGGGAATACTTCCCATATTCAACCACTAAACCCAGACACTATTGTGGATGCCAGCAAGTGCTGACTGACAGGAGCCTGATATAGCTGTTTCCTGAGAGGCTCTGCCCGTGCCCGATTGGCAACAGAGGCTCACAACCATCCATTAGACTGAGCACAGGGTCCCCAGTGAAGGAGCTAGAGAAAGGCCCCAAGGAGCTGTAGGGGTTTACATCCCGTTAGGAGGAACAACAACAAGAACTAACTAGTACCCTCAGGGCTCCCAGGGACTAAACCACCAACCAAAGAGTACACATGGTAGGACTCGTGGCTCCAGCTGCATATGTAGCAGAGGATGACCTAGTCAGTCAACAGTGGGAGGAGCGGCCCTTGGTCCTATGAAGGTTCTATGCCCCAGTGTAGGGAAATGCCTGAAGGGGGAGAGGGTAGGGTGGTGAACAGGAGGAGTTGGGAGGGAATAGGGTTTTTCTTCCTGAAGGGAAACTGGGAAAGGGGATATCATTTGAAATGTAAATAAAGAAAATATCTAATAAAAAAGAGACCACACATCCTAATAGTGCCATTCCCTAGTGACCAAGCATTCAAATGTATGAGTGGATGGGAACTATTTCTATTCAGACCACCACAGCGGGGAATAGAGTAAAACACTGTGGAATAGGAGACAACATCTGAGATAGTTGCATAGGCACCAAGTACAGCAATCAAGAAATGGAACCACATGAAACTGAAAAGTTTTTATAAAGTAAAGAAAACTGTCAATAGGACAAAATGGCAGCCTATAAAATGGGGAAAAAAGTTCTCACCAACTCCACATCTGGCAGAGGGTTAATATCCAAGACACATAAAGAGCTCAAGTAACTAAACATCAAGAAACCAAAAAATGCAACTTAAAAACACTGGGCATAGGTCTAAACAGAGAACTCTCAAAAAAGGTGTCTTAGTCAGGGTTTCTATTCCTGCACAAACATCATGACCATGAAGCAAGTTGGGGAGAAAAGGGTTTATTCAGCTTACTTCCACATGGCTGTTGATCACCAGAGGAAGTCAGGACTGGAACTCAAGCAGGTCATGGAGCAGGAACTGATGCAGAGGCCATGGAGAGATGTTCCTTGCTAGCTTGCTTCCCCTGGCTTGCTCAGCCTGCTTTCTTATAAACCCAAGACTTCCAGCCCAGGGATGGCACCACCCACAAGGGGCCCTACCCCCTTGATCACTAATAGAGAAAATGCCCCACAGATGGATCTCATGAAGGCAGTTCCCCAACTGAAGCTCCCTTCTCTGTCATAACTCCAGCCTGTGTCAAGTTGACACACAAAACCAGCCAGTACAATTGACCCCTTGTCAACTAGACACACAAATACATCACTATTAAGCCTCAACCCTTATTTTTTTATTCATCCCCAAGATCTAAAGTCCCACAGTCTTTACATATTAAAAGTTCAATCAATTGAAAATGTCTAATATTTTTTAAAATTCAAAGTCTCTTAACTGTGGACTCCCCTAAAATACGTTCTTCTTTCAAGAGGAAAAATATCAGGGTACAGTCACAATCAAAAGCAAAACCAATGTCTGGGATCCAAGTCAGGATCTTCTGGGCTCCACTAAGGGCTTGAGTCACCTCTCCAGCTCTGCCCTTTGTAGCATACATCTTGTCTTCTGGGCTCCAGATGCCTGTACTCCATTGCTGCTGCTGTCCTTGGTGGTCATTACATGGTACTGGCATTCCCAAAACACTGCTGTAACTAGGCTTTACCAATAGACTCTCATAGACTGTCTTCATGGTGCCAATCCTCAACTCCTTTGCATGACACCTTCAGTCCTGGGCCATCAAGTGCAAACTGAGCCTGCACCTTCACCAATGGCCTTCCATGGCCTCTCACTGTGCCTATCTTCATCTGCTCTTAATGACCCCTTTGTGCTGTCAAAACCAGTACCACCTGGGTGACTCTTATACATTACCAAGACCTGCTGCAGCACAAGGTACAACCTTGGCTATCTCTGGAACACAACCTCTTTGTGCTCTCAGAAAACATTTCCTAGAAGATGTCACCTCAGTGATGCTGGTCTCTTCTTAATCACCGCTAATTTCTTAGCTCTAGCTAACCAGCATCAATAGTCCCAGTAATGCAAAGTTTTCGATTTAGTACTTCTGGTATCTTGTTAATCACAGCTGATACTTCAACCCCAGCTAACCAAAACCACAGAATCTTCACAATCAAAAGAACATGGCCCTGATAAAAGTCTTTAATCTTTCCTCTGAAATTTCATAAGCCAGGCCTCCATCTCTGCACTGATTTCAACATGATCTTCCAAGCTCCTACAGAACATCCCACATAGTTCTTAACAGCCAGTGACTGCTCTTCTAGCTCAAAGTCCCAAAGTCCTTCCACAGTCCTCCCCAAAACATAGTCAGGTTGTCACAGGAATATCCCACTCCACTCCTGGTACCAATTTGTCTTAGTCAGGGTTTCTATTCCTGCACAAACATCATGACCAAGAAGCAAGTTGGGGAGAAAAGGGTTTATTCAGCTTACTTCCACATGGCTGTTGATCACCAGAGGAAGTCAGGACTGGAACTCAAGCAGATCAGGAAGCAGGAGCTGATGCAGAGGCCATGGAGAGATGTTTCTTGCTGGCTTGCTTCTCCTGGCTTGCTCAGCCTGCTCTCTTATAAACCCAAGACTTCCAGCCCAGGGATGACACCACCCACAAGGGGCCTTACCCCCTTTATCAATAATTGAGAAAATGCCCCACAGCTGGATCTAATGGAGGCACTTCCCCAACTGAAGCTCCCTTTTTTGTGATAACTCCAGCCTGTGTCAAGTTGACACACAAAACCACCCAGTACAAGAGGAATCTGAAGTAGCTGAGAAACAAAGAGATGTTCAACATCCTTATCTGTCAAGGAAACACAAATGATAACTACTTTGAGATTCCATCTTATAACTGTAAGAATGACTAAGATCAAAATCCAGTGACACATCTCATGATAATGAGGATGTGTAGAAATGGGAACACACCCCATTGCTGGTGCAATATAAACTTGTATAGGCACTATGGAAATCAATCAGGAAGTTTCCTCAGAAAACTAGGTATTAACTACCTCAAGACCCAACTATACCACTATTAGGCATATATCAAAAGGATGCTCCATTCTACCACCAGGACACTTGCTCAGTTATGTTAATAACAACTTTATTGATAATAGCAAGGAACTGGAAACAAGCTAGATCTCTCTCAACTGAATAGTGGATAAAGAAATTTTACATAGTGGAGTATTACTAAGCTGATAAAATAAGATAACATCATGAAATTTTAAGGCAAATGGACAGAACTAGAAAATTCATCCTGAGTGAGGTAACCCAGACCCAGAAAGACAAATATAATATGTACTCACTTGTAAGTGTACATTAGATATAAAGTAAAGAATAACTATGCTGCAATCCACTGACCCAGAAGGCTAAATAAGAAGGAAGGCTTGGGGTGGGGGTAGGAGGCTCATAGATCTTCCTGGGGAGGAGAATTAAAATAATTTTATGGGGACCTGGGGGCAGGTGGGGGTACGAAAAAGAGGAACCAGGCAGTGGGTGAGAGGGACTGAGGGAGAGACAACTGAATTAAGGGGACTTTAAGGAGCAATGTACACGGCGCCATGGAAACTACTGGGATCTTACATGAGTGACCCTAGTGAAGTCTCTGAGCAGTGGGGCATAAGAAGCCCAAACTGGCCATCTTATAACCTGTTAAGGCTGTCAGCCGCAGAACTGAGACATCAACTCAGCCACAAGACCTTCGTCCTACATCCTATCCTGCCTGTAAGATGTACTGGGGTAAAAGTGGTGCAGAACATGTGGGAGTAGCCAACTAACAATTGGTACAACTTGAGGCCCATGCCATGAGAGGGAGCTTATTCCTGATACTACTTGGATGCCCAGGAACCAGAGGCAGGACAGTGCACAGACCCAGGACAGAAACAAATATGACTGGAAAAAAAGTCAATGAAATGATTCCTAATGACATTCAGCTATACTCAGATCAGTGCCTATCCCAATTGTTACCAGAGAGTCATAGTTTAGCAATTTGTGGGAGCAGATCAGACACAAACACTAGGCAGAGCTTGGGGAATCCCTCAGAATATACGGGAGAAGGGGTATAAAAGTCAGAGGGTTCAAGAACACCAGGAGAACAGAGCCTACAAAATCAACTAAGCAGGGTTCACTGGAGCTCATAGAGACAGAAGTGACAGACAGAGACCTTTACGGGTCTGAGCTAGGAACTCTGCATATACATTATGGCCGTGTAGCTTGGTTTTCTAGTGAATTCCTGACAGTGGGACGGCCTCTGATTCTTTTGCTTGTGCTTGGTGCCCTTTTTCTCCTACTGAGTTGTCTCATCCAGCCTTGACGTGAGGGTTTCTGTCTTGTCTTTCTGTGGTACGCTATGCCATATTCAGTCAGTGTCCCTGGGAGGCCTGCTCTGTTTCTAAAGGGAAATGGAGAGGATCTGGGGGACAGGGAAGGTGAGGGAAGGATTGGGAGAGGTGCAGGAGGGAAACTAGGGTCAGGATGTAATGTATGAGAGAAGAATAAAAAAGAAAAGAAAAAGACAACAAAATAATCAAGCCTGGGCTCCATCCTCAGCACCACGACAACAAAGGGGACAAGACCACAGCTGTCTTTCCCAACCTCCTTTGAGTGAAGAGGAACCTTGACTTCATAGGGAAGATATTTGGGACCTGACAGATATCCCACAGCTAAGTCAGGCTAAAGGACAGTGAGGTAGGTTGGCTACATTGCTTGTTTCTGCCTATTTATTTATCTATCTATCTATCTATCTATCTATTTATTTATTTATTTTCTTCCTTTTCAAACTTCTGTCAGGGATCACAGTATAACTGAGGATGATTGGAATGTTTTAAGTATTATAGATGTACTCAAATTCTCTCTACTTTTCTTGTTTTTGTATGTTTGTGTTGGGAAATAATGATGTAGATGGCTTAGAGGAAAGACACTGTGAAAGCCAGTCAGCTAAGCCTCTGTATTTTAGTGTGGGAAGAAAAGTTTCTCTGATTTTTTAATGAATTCTTGGACAATTCTGTGGCTTTGCTCCAAAAATGCCCTGCTGGAGTAGAGGATTACCTTACATGGGTCATTACACTTCCAAAGCTCGAAGAGGGCATTAAATTAAAATTCCCTGCACCTAGTAGGCAGAACATCATGACACTCAAAAGCTGTGAAAGTGCTAAATGAATTCTGAGCAGTAACATTACCAGCACTACATATTTATTGAGTTCAATGGGCTGCTAGGCACAGTCAGACAGATTATGCAAGCCGCCTCCACAAAAGGGCAACAGCAACCTTCTCATATGAACTCACTCTTTCATTGACTTTAGGAATAGACACTATAATTTGACTTGCTAGAAACAGTCTCCTTTCACAAGTACCTCAAGGTTCTCTATGCCTTTGTTTGATTTGAAAGTAGCCGCTTCTCTGCAGTTTACCATCTATGAATGTGGCCAAGCCTCCCAATTTCAAAATTACCATAAGAATGCTGAAAGCATTGAACTGAAGAACTCTATCCCTTTGCAACTGAAAATTACAGATAGAACTTTCTGGGAAATATTAAATGTATTAGTTATCAAACAGAAATTACACTATTATATTTTTGGTTATGTAGGAAAACATGCAGTTTCAAAATTCATAGTGCTGGGATTTTAAATTAGCCTTAAGTTTTTAGACACACACACACACACACACACACACACACACACACACACACCCCAAAGGCATCAAAGGCATTTAATGAATTTCTTCATAAAATCCAACTTTTTAAATTTGAAGTTTTAAGTATTATCAATATTTTAAGTGACGCAAGTACAAAGAGAAGGTGAACTAAGATAGGCTCCAGCCACTACAGAATCAATACACACATGGGGACCGATAAAGAGCAATTTTACATATATGGGGATAACCTAGTTTAAGAAGCCTGATTTTCTTTATGCAAATGACAACCCTTCATGGTTAAGAAAAAATTTAAGCACTTAAGAGAAAATGGTTTATAAACTGTCATTGTTGAATTTTGTGTTCTGACAGCTCTGAAAGTGACGACAATGTAATTTCCCAAGTTCGTAGCCACAATAATAGAATATCTGGATGTGACTGAAATGTGTGGCAATTAAAAAGAGAACAAGAAGGCAGTGGGACAATGCTTCTCCCTCTGCTGATAACTCTTGTGGTTTTGAACTTATAACCCATCATTCCTATGATCGTACATTCATCTCTGATCTTATCTCTAGCAGTTATACACTCTGTTGTCTCGCTTCCTTAATGTGCCGCATCAAGCTTTTAGTCCACACACGTGAGTGAAGAGCTAAGCAATTAGCATGTGATTTCAGATGTAAATTGGTCAGAGTGCTTCTTTCTACTTTATTTCATTCCCAGAGCTATGAATTCTGTCCTACTGGGGTCAAATAAATTCATGGCGGGTTACGCAATAATGTGAGTCCCACCTCATTTTTCTCTTCAGGTGGATTCTACATAGATGTGGTCTTTCCTGTTGTTTCTGAAGTGGATTTATCTACAGTTTCCTATTCACATCTCTGGCAATGTCCAGCACAATCCCAGAATCTAGATTTTCTCTTAGATAAATCTAGCTGTTAAGTTGAGCTACCACTAAGTCCTGGGCATATCCCCAAAAGATGTTCCACCATATCACAAGGATACTTGCTTCACTATTTTGGTAGCAACTTTACTCATAATAGTCGGAAACTGAAAACAACCCAGATGCCTCTCAATAGAAGAATGGATAAATAAAAATAGTTCATTTACACAATGGAATAGTATTCAGCTATTAAAAACAAGGGCATGAAATTTGCAGGCAAATGGATGGAAATAGAAAATATCAACCTGAGTAAGGAAAATATCAACCAGACCCAAAAGGATACGCATGGTATGTGCTCACTTATCAGTGGACATTAGCCATACAGTACAGAACCATCATACTACACTGCATAGACCTAAAAAGCTAAAGAAGGAGGGCCCAAGGAAGGATGGTTGAATCTCACCCAGAATGGAAAAAAAATAGTTATCTTTCTCTGTTTATAAACATGAAATAATAGAGGAAGAACGCTTTCAGTTCAATTAAGCAATATTTAAGATCCTAGCAGGTTTAAACACAAGCCAGGAAGGAAGCAAAACCAGTCTTAAAGGATCCTGTAATCTTTAGTCTCATCAGACTCATCCATAAATTATATATTTACTTGTATTTTACACCCCAAACACAGAATTTCTCAGGAGTATATTATTTTCCCTGCCATCCATTCTCCCAAATCACGCCTTAATGCTGGGTGAAAGTGAGTTTTACCGAGGGCACCAGGTTTCCAGAATCCCTGGATAGCTCAGCCTCCATGTAAACTGATGATGATAAGTCAATGGCTGTTTCTCTGTCTCTTACATCCATAGGCATCATCTGGCTGGGTTTTGCTTTGTCTTTTCTTTTCTTTTCTTTTCTTTTCTTTTCTTTTCTTTTCTTTTCTTTTCTTTTCTTTTCTTTTTAAAAGACTTATTATTTAATTTTATTTTTGTGTATCAATGTTTGGTTGCATTATGTATATGCACTGTATGTGTTCTTGGTGCCCCTAGAGGCCAGAAAAATGTGTCATAATCAATGGGGTTGGAGTGACACAGTTGTAACCTGCAATGCCAATGCCTGAGACTGTACTTGGGTATTTTGTAAGAGCAGTAAGTGCTCTTAACAACTGAGCCAGATCTAGATGCTAGGATTTTGCCTTGCAACCCAGGATGGTATATGTGCTCTCTTAATGATACACTAAGCTTCAGCCACAGTAGTGCTTTGTTTCCACTGACTCCACAGAGTGTCACTGTTAGCATAGGCAACAATGTTAGACATAAATGTTGCTCATATGACCCTATTTGATAAATCTTTATCCTGGTCTTAATTGAGATTTAAATACCCCCATCACTTAGACTAGCTGTTTCTAGGTATTGTTTAATGGTGAGATATAATGGTTGTATAGGATTTATTGATACCTTTGACAAAAAAATGGTTACAACATGGCTTCAGTAAGAATATGCTGAGGTGGTGTGGAATGTCAATCTACAGTGAAAGTGAGAGGTAAGTGATGGTTTGTGTAAGTTGATGAGGCATCTAGGGTTACATGCCTAGACCAGCAAGGGACTCTCTGTTCCTATTTCTGTGCAGCCTGATCAAGCCATCTGCTAAGTGATGTTGGTTGATTCCACAGTCTTTGAATTGATTCATGACCAGCTGGTAAGTCAACAGCCTCCAAATGGAATCCATACCGACAGTGTGCAAATTTAAGTAGAAGGCCTAGGAGGAAGGCTAGGCAGAATCCATGCAGTCCTCTGATGAGTGGGTCCCTTCTTAAGGTCATTACAAAGTCTATCATAGAGTACTGTTTAATGAGATTCTATGGGGAAACAAATGTATCAGTATGTAAATGGATTCAATAATGAGAAATGTCTTTAAAAGAATATATGCAACATTATATTTGACAGATTATATACATATATACATATATACATATGTCTATATGTGTATATGTATACCCATACATATAAGGTACCCATAGAGGCCAGAAGAATATGTTGGAGCCCTGGAGCTGGAGTTGAGATATGAGTGCAAGACACTGAACTCTGGTCTTCTGCAAGAGCAGAAAATAGCTTAAGCACTTGAGAAGTCTAGGCTGACTCCATGACAGGTTTCAAATTGGCTGCTCAGGAGACGAGGCCTAAATCTCTGTTTCCAAGAACTGGGCAAGTCCAGTCAAGTCCAGGCCTCAGAAACTGCCCTGCCACCTGGCCTGAGGCAAGGACAGTGGGTCAGCAGCAGTTTCCAGACTTCCTCAGCAACAGTTTCAAGATCTTCCCAGCAACAGTTTCCAGTCCCCACTCCCTGGTAATGTTTCTGGAATGTTCCTAGAGATGGAGCAAGATAAGGGTCACCTACCCCTGGGATTCCTTTAATGCGCTTTAAATCTGGCCTTGGAGCTCCATCTTTTAGAGCTTGCAGAGCGTGTAGAGATTGTCTCTCTATCATGGTAATGGGAGACCCAGATGCTGGACTTCTGAAGAATAAAACACTTTTCATTTACATAATATTTGAGTCCAGGGTATCATTCTTGGTCAAATCATTCACCATCACATACTAAATCCTCTCTTTAGTCATATTTGACAGCTTTTATGCATGATTATATGTAATAAATGTGTACATGTATGTAAATACAAAAAATATTTTTAAAAAATCACATAAAAAATAGAAAAGGTGGTTATTACTGGTTGGGAAAATTATGGATGCTATTAAATATTCCTTATTAAAATTTTCCTAGCTGTTTATGTCCTTTTGAGTGTCTCTCTCTCTCCCCTTTTCTCTTCCCTACAATGAATATTTGTTTTATACTCTAAATTTTTGTACATAATAGTTGTGCTTGAATCTATTTCATAATTCAAAATAACTGTACTCCTTAAAATCCCAGTGTTCTAAAATTCTAAAGGAGTTTTAGAGTAATTTAGTTTTTTCTCCCTTACACATATGTTGTTATATGTATGTGTTTCTATATGTATGTTTGTGTGAGTAGGAAGGGTGGGTGTATAGTATGTGTGTCTCTATGTGTGTATAGACACATATATGTACATGTGTAAGTGTGTGTATATATGTGTGTTTATATGTATAAATATATACGTCTGTAAGTGTGTGCATATATGTTGGACATGTAGGAACATATGTGAATGTATATATGTGTATGTAATTGGATTTCTTTCTATATACATGTGCAAATGTGCATGTGTATTTATTGTTTTTATCTATTTATTTCTATATGTCTGAGTATGTTGTATATATGTCTGTGTATATATGTATGTGTGCATATGCATTTGTGTGTATATGGATACATATATGTACATGTATGAATATATATGTATATGTTTGTGTTTATGCATATGACTCTGTATATATAGTACATATGTGTGCATGTGGGTACATATATTACATATATGCATGTATGTATCTATCTTTCTGTCTGTATGTGTGTGTATATGCTTTAAAAACATCAGAAATTGTGTATATTCCTCCTTATATGCTAATGTCTTTGTGTTCTGACAAGGACTTTAAAATGATTTGACCTTGGAAATATTGTTGTAGATGGGCAGATGGCTTTGCACATGTATCAAAGTGTAGATCATGGATTTGTCATGGCCTTGGGCAGGAGGTCTGTGATTTTTTTTCATGCAGAGGTGGTACCCTCATGCTCTGGCTATGACTGACAGAAAAATAACATCATTCTCTGTTTAGTAACTGCTGAATAAATAAAAACCCTTATCATGTTCTCTTGTCAAAACAAACAAAAGAGTCTCCAAATCCTGCACATTGTGAGAGCCTGTCTGCTTCTGGCTTGGCTCTCTGCCCAATAAGGCCAGAGCAGAGCTTTGAATTTCAATGACCATCCTGCCTTCTCTTTCAACTCCTCAGAGGCTGTGGGTAAGGGTCCTGAAGCTTAGAAAAGTGATACTTTGCCTAAAAGATTCTTCCCCACAGGGAGGTGACATAGAGAGAATCATGTATCTCCATAGTGGAGAGGCCTTTCTAGATTGGTAGATTCTTCTGCAGACTCTGGCTGCCTGGTCTGGAGAGCTTTATATATTGTAAACATATATTGATAATTTTATGTTTTACTTGAGAGTAGTCACTTGGAAGTATACACCATCTCAATAGTATCATGGGAATGTACACATTAGCACAGGGCTTAGCTCCATGTCCAATTCTTATACATCAGCATCTTCGAAAGTGTTCAGTGGCACACCAGGAATTACACTGATGCCTCATGAAAATCTAATATCTTCTTTCTGAAGTAGATATTTATCACCTCCTGTGGGTGATGGATTGCAAGCAGAAGAGTGTGATTTAGGAACGTTGAACACGGGCTGTAGTTCCATCAGGACTGTGCACATTGGGGTGACAGAAACAAAAACTTTCCGTCACAGCACAGGAAATGCGGCTAACACAGGACACTCGGGAAACAGCCTTCCCGTGCTCTAAGGGTTAGGTTCTGGAAATGGAGGTTGAAATGCTCTTGTATTTGTTTTTCTCCACAAATTATCACCCTTTCAAAAGCAGATGCTTACCAAAGTAGGGAAGTCCCCAGGAGACACAGACACTGGGAAATGCATGTGCATTGGAAGTAGGAGGAAGGAGTTTAAGAACTTACTAAAGTACAGCCCATTTCTCTTATTGTTGGGGAGAGAGTAATCGACATGCATCATATACCTGAATAAAATTGTCAAAGGACAAATATAATTAATAAGTAAGTGAAGATACTCTCAGGATGAGGAAGATCGTAGCCACATGCGGTGTATTCTACAGAAGATGATGGATGAGTTTGTGAAAAAGACAGATGCACAATATTGCACATGCCTATAGGTCTCATGTTCATCTCTGATATGATTTTATATTTATGCCAATTTTACCACATAAACTCTTACCACATTCTCTTAGCTACTTCAAGTTATACACATATTCAGCATAATTTCTAATCAGTTGTCTTTACACTGGTTACTGGTTCTGTCATATTTTTTGATTTGTAACAAAATACTCTCTCTGTTCCCTTTGCGAGAGTTTAGTCAGAATGTCCAGCTCCAAACAAGTCATCATTTCAAAATCAAAAGAGGAGGCGAATCTAGACACACAATTAAGCTAGGACTGTAGAGTCTCTCTCTCTCTCTTTCCGTGTGTGTGTGTGTGTGTGTGTGTGTGTGTGTGTGTGAATAATCAAACCAATATCATAGAGTCAACTGCTGGAACAGTTACAAAAAGATAAATAAGCAAAAGGGTTTTCTGAAGATAAGGGAAAAAGGAGATGGGAAAAGGAGGGACTACCAATGTTTTGGTGGCCTGGCTCTCGGCACCTTGTAAATATAAGTCAGCTGCTATTACTTCTATTTTACAGATGAGAAAAATTATGGCTGCAGATAATTTAACTTGGCAATCCTCATACAAATGAAAGGAGGCAGAGGATCTTGGCCTCTGTCTCTGAGCTCACATTCTCTCTCTAGTGCTGACAGTGCCCCAACACTGTTTAAAGTGACACCAATTATATCACACACACTGCATTCAGTTTCCTAGGTGTAGAGCACAGAGGCAGGAAAGCCAGTCTATCCTGACCACACCCCCAGTGTTCTCAGACACACATCCTCTAACATCCACACCCTGAGCAGTTTTCCGTTGTTATTTTATTTGCTCTTTACACCAAGTGAGAGGCAAGGAATGTTACTCCTCTTCATGGGTGAGGAACATGGCATCTAGAAAGGTCCAAGACTGCACTTGAGCTCCGAGAGTCTATTGAATGTCAATCGTCTCCATGTGGCCTTGATTCAATACTACAAGAAATGGAGAGTCAAGCCCTCGGTACAGATGAGAAGCCAGTCTTCAGCAGTGCTCATACTACAAGAAGGAGCTAGTGCCTTTATTGCTTATTTCACAGCTGACTTCTCTGAAAATGGAGTAATCCAGACCAAAGTTAAAACTACCAAGCCATGGTGCTTATTCACTAATTAATTTGTCTTTTCAACACTACATCTGGGTGTTGGAACTGGCCTCTCATGCTACAGCTGCAACTACCTGTCAAGGGTTGTATAAAGTTTGAATATGTGAGCTACAAATCTATTTTTGCATTTATGGAGGTGAGAGAAGATCAGGGGAATATTTTCACATAAGTGACTTCCAAGGTAGGCGAGAATTAACACTCAGAAATCAGAGAGTAAGCAGGAGCTGCACATGCAAGTCTGTCTACCGTTTCCTGATGCTCTTACTGTGTTGGCAAGTTCTCTGGATTCTGAGATTCTGATATGATAGATTCTGATAAGAACCAACTTCTGACATCCATAGACTGTTCATTTGATGAGGCAGTCTTGCTGTGTAGGGTAGACTAGTCAGAGTTGTGGTTCATCTGCCTCTGTCTCCTGAGTAATGGGGTCACAGGTGGGAGCCAGCACAGTCATGACAGCCACAGATTAACGTGACTTCTCTACAGAATCACAAGCTCATGTACCCTACACACAATAAAAATAAGTAATTTTTAACTAATATATAACTGAAGTGCCTACTATCATGAAAACAGCAATCTACATCCAACCACCTATGTCCTCTGGGTTTCTTTACAGGGTGTATGTGTCCTGTTGCCTTCTAAACTGACTCTTTAGAGGAGAGTCAACTTCATTTTTATTGGAAACAAAGGTATAAAACAGACCTAAAGGTTCCTATGAGCATAAGAGGCTCACACTGTTACTTGGGCAATTAAACTCCTAAGAGACTAAGTTCCACACTCAAGATTCTCCAAATGGATCAGCCATTACAAAAATTTGTGTCTGTACTACCAATTATTATTTTTTGCAGGACTAAGCTAAAGCAAGATCAATTAAAATATAAATGGGTGTTATTCAAACTCTCCTGTGATGTTACATAAAATAAAAACACAATGGCTGCAAAGATGCAGTTTAAAGGGTGAGAGTAAGAAAATGAAAATAAGAGAAAGAGGAGAGGAAGGGAAGGGAAGGAAGGGATGGAGACATGGAAATAGAAAGAAGGGAGAGAAGGAGAGAGAGAAGAGAAAGACAGAGAGAGACAGAGACAGAGAGACAGAGATTCAGCTTTTGGAGTCTCGGCAGACTTTGAGGACGGTATGTTGTGGAACTGGGAAAGCAATGAGGTATATCCCATGGCGCACTGGTTTGATTCAAATGACCCAGGGCCCTTAAATTCTCAACTGCCTGTCTCTGGATCCCTGATGGGGTCTGGAAAAGATAATTCTCTTCCTAACCTACCTACACTATTCTTACCCTCCTCCAGACTACACTGCCCTATCTGGGTCTCACTAGAAGCTTCCCATAGTCTCCCAGTGTCCTCACTGCCCTACCCTAGCTTGACTCTACACTAGAGTGACTTTCTGTCACTCAGGGAAAACCATAGTATGCTTACTGCAAGGATCTGCTTGCTTTTCACTTTGACTTACCACCACCTCACCTTCTGCTCCTGCTCCACATCGACACTCTTCTGTACTTTCTGTTTCTTGGACAGTTTCACAATCAAGCCACCAAATGCCACTCTTTGAACGGAGCTTCCCACATCCTTTCTTGTATTCCCTTGCTACCTTTTCAGTGGCTTCTTCCTTTGACTATCTCATGGCTAATCATTCCTGCCCTTGGTCTGTAGAGAGATTGGTTAATCCCCAGTCACAGAGTCACAGGCAGAAGCTAGGCTGGAGATATAGTTGTCCAGGATTGCTATTTTTCTCAGAGAATAGAGATAAACTTACCACATCTGAGGGTTCTGTCTTTAGATTACATGATAATAGTTAAGACTTCAATAACTGCTTTGACTTTCCTCAACCTTACTCAGTGTCAGTGGCTGGATTGAGGATCTCATATGAATTGTAATCATGTAACAGCTCTGGGACATTAGTTTCTATGCTGCTTTACCTCCTTTCTATTTGACATCATTTGAATAATTAGTTTCTGGACCTGAAGCTATGCCAATTCAAAACATCAGTGTGTTACTCAATATTTAGCTAAGTTGCTGAAGAATCTGAAAGCATCGTGGATTTGCATGGGGAGCAAAATCTACAGATCCCCAAACAACCTTGCATCACTTCTCTGCAACACAACTTCATTACCGCTCTGTGTTACCACTCCCAGGACACCAAGGACTCCACCTAATGAGATAGTATCTTCCTTTTTTCCTTCTCAGAGCTAACGGATTTAGCTACCCCATAACACAGCCTCTCCAGTGCTCCAGGGATCTGTCTTGAAAGCAGACAAATACATAAAACAACTCAGACATCATTGACCTGAATCAGTTGGAGTATCAGCCCATCAATAGGATTTTGGAAAAAAAAAGTATTATTTTTGTCAGCCTGTAGTTTTTATCTTTATGGGATAAAGGTAGTGCTTTAAACAGATTATCACTGGGTTATGCTATAATAACAACACTCTGTTATTTAGGAGACTTGGAGTTCTGAAAATTACTTTGCTATAGAACACAAGGTTTAATTCTAACAGTGTCCCAGTGAGGTATATGTACCATGCATGCTCTGCCATACTTCAGGGCAAGGAAATGGGAGTCTACGGTGACTAATTATATAGTATAATGAAAAGCTTCAAGGTATACAAGATACTTCAGTGCCCTCCCTGTGTTCCTTAAATAGATTCTTCATGGTGAACAAATAAATAAAGGAGGACTCCGAAGAGATTCCTGTACAAGATTTAAGAGTTGTATACATGCATATACATGCATGTGCATATTTGTGTAGGTAGGTAGGTATGTGTAGGTATACATATAAAGTGTGCAAATGTGTATAGACATATAGGTATGTGTACAAGTGTATAGATATGAGGTTGTATGTATGTGTATATATATGCATTGATACATATATACACACACATATGTGTCTAGGCATGTAGTTGTGTATGAGAGTGTATGTGCAAGTGTGATATATGTGTGCAAGTCTTAGGGATAAAGGGAACATTTCAAAATCACGTGTACATTATCAGCTCTGAACATCATCCTCAGTGGCCATCATCTGCAATTCTATATCACACTGTCATACTTAAATCATGATACTATAAAAGTCCTTCAAGGTTCCTAGCAAAGACCCTGGAAATGTATAGAAAGAAAGAAGATCGACAGACCTTGCTCATGTCTCAGTTCTCATTGGTTGCCTTATACTCTTTTTAATCTCTCTTTCACAAGCAATACTCTTAGAGTTTCCACTGTGGATGGCTGCTCCTGTCTTAATGAATTATAGGTATGGATTTTAGAGTTTCAGGAGCAATCATCTTGGGCTATGAATCAAGAAGCACCCCCTCATCCTCAGTCATCTCTCCAGGAAAAGAAATGAGGTGAGCATGGTCCTCTCAAAGGCCTCATTCTAACAGCAATGAGGCTGCTTCTTCCCTGCATGTATCTGGAGCTGAGGCCCACAGTGCTCTGTTCCAAAATGTTCTCTGATTATTGATAGATAGGGGTCTGAAGTCCAGGCAGAGACATGCAGGCACCTCCCTGTCCTCAAGAGAGGCTAAGTGCTCTCTCTGAGTCCTGCTCTGCTCACAGAGAATGTCACTGAAAACCTCCAAATTCAGAATCAACCACGCCAGAAGGAGCATCTGCCTTAGAAACTCACTGCTTAGATGCACTCAGGTTCTTCCTCAGTGATAAAGGTTAGGGGCGGGGTTGGGGACAGCTAGTGAAAGTTAATTTTCATGAGTGCTGCTTCTTTTTATGCTCTTACCTCCAGAAAATGTTCCGCCTGCTGCTCTCGGTCCAATTTCCTTGAAGTCGTGGTAATCAGACCTGTGTAGAAATGAGAATATTTGACTTTTAAACATCTGGGACAAGTAGCTCACCAAAAATGTCTAGTTAAAGTGAAAGCTAAAAATTGATAGAGAATAGCAACCCTCCAGTTCCCAGGAATGCTTAGACCTATTCTTAAAGCAAGATCAAATGTGCTTAAGGAACTGTGGGAAATTCAGAAGAACCATTGCTGTCTGGGAAGAATACAAATATTCCCTAAGAAACATTGTTTTTCTATTTTTCTTTTTTTCTTTTTAAATTGTGAAACATTTTTTTCTAATGAAGAAACAGCCCAAAGATTCATTTACCCAGCATTGCAGCTCTTCCTTAGGACCAGATTAAAGGTTCTTTAGTTATGAATAGGTAGTTGACACTGATCAGATTCTTGCTATGAGATAGCACTTTCTCATTTAATTTTGTATGCTTATGCCACGCCCACTCGTCACTCCAGTGGATTCTGCATGTCAGGCTTAAAGGCCTGATCACAGACCTGAGGAGTACAGCTTCAAAGGGAGATAGCCTCCTGGAGTTCATTTCTTGGCATCTCCTAACTCAGATGTGTTCCAGATTGGTCCCTGCAAAAGTCTTTGGAGAGTTTTATGTGCTTTCTTTGTTCAGGCATATAGGTACCGTAAGAAAGGATTCATAAATAGCTAAAACTGAGATTGAACATTGTTTCCTGGCCTCCACAGTGTTTCAATGATCCTAATTGATTTCCTAGCTGTTATTAGCTTGGAATTTTTATAAGGTACTGCCTTATCAGACAGGGTGTCCCCAGAGTTAGCAATAGAGGTCAGGCATTATTGCCTACTGATTCTCACAAGGAAACTGCCTTATCAGACAGGGTTTCTTCAGAGTTAGAGATAGAAGTCAGGCACTATTGCTATCTGTAAACATAGTTAGAACTCTAAGAGCAGTACCACAGAAGGCAGAATTGCTTTACAAACTGGAGAGTAGTTGAAAAGCTTCCTGAACTAATGTTTGTGTTACAAGCCAAACCATTCCCAGGAGCTGCTAGAATGGGACCTCCTGGTGCTTACCTGCTTCAGAACAAGAGAATTTTCTTAGGGCTGCCCAGATAACCTAGCGGGGAAGAGCATTATTGCTCTTCCGAAGGAGCTATTTACACCTGGCTGTTTGATATTACTGACTTTGATGTGATCACTACCTGCCTACATGATCCCTGACATTCACCTTGTTTCTGTATACTATATAAACCTGATTTTTACTTTGTGCAAATACACTCAGATTCTGCACTCCCTTGTGTTGTCTCTGTTTGTCATTTCTTCTCCAATACCTTGTCGACCTGACTAGGACCCTGTTCTCCCGTGGAGTGAGGGAGGCCCAGACTGGCTGGCCCGTGGTATACTTATATATTTTGAGTTATATTTCTTAAGAAAGTGATTTCTGCAATAGATATTTGTACACATAATTGTCCCAAATTTAGTAGCTCTTACAACCAACACTTCACTGTAATTTTACCATTCCGTTTTATGAATTCAGATCTTTATTCTAAGATATGCCATGGAAGGATCTATATCTTCTCCCAACGTCTACAAAGAAAAAGGGAATGAGACGACAGACCTAGGAGGCCTCTTTGTTTATTGTACAAATTTGTCTTTTGCACAGTTTATTATTCTAATTGTGAAATGGCAATTAGGAACCCAAATTTACTTTCCATTTCTCCATTACAATGTCTCAGAAGAAAACATGAGCTGGATCTTTTCATGGTGTGTGCTGGTTAACTATGAAAGAGTGAAGAAGAATTGAATATGGAAGCTTCTGGGGGGTCAAGGAAAGCTCTTCACCTGAGGCTGCTGAGCTGTGGGTGGATGTGTGAGAAGATATGGTTCTAGAGAAACCAGAGGCCACAAAAAATTACATGATGCCTTGGTAGTATCCAAAATAATATGCCACGCAGAGTAGCACAGCCATCTACAAATTGGCATACCCATTTTGCCCTGGCACCTCACCTCTGCTCCAATTGTACCAAGAACTCATTTGTGTTTCTCACCTTAGATTTTTCTTCTTTTCATTTCTTTCTTTTTTTTAATTATAAATTGACTATAAAGATATATATTTAATGGGGTGCAGAGTCATATTATGATTCATAAGTGACATGTGGGAAAGTTTACCATATGAACTTACATATCAATCACATAAAGTACTTATTTTGTGGTAAGAACACTTGAAATTTATGTTCCTAGCAAATTTGATACACACAACACACTATTATGAACTAGTTGTACCCACGGGTTATTTTCCATTTGATTCAGGTGTTGGCCCATCTGATATGCCACATGTCTCCTATCCTCCTCTGTCATGTTTGTAATTTTTTGTGACAAAGTTTGAAATTTTCCACGGACAAATGGGCAGGACATGAAAGGAAGGCGCTGCCATTTGTTTCCAAGACTGTTACCCATCTTGCTCCTTACCTAGAATAAAGAAGAATGCCTTGCTATTGTCTTTGGTTTGTTGGGCTCTGGGATAGTTTAAGGTGGCCTTTCTTTGTTTGTGGAGTGGGACACCTTCAACACTATCTCAACAGTATCCAGAGAGAAGGCCAATAATTCCCTTTCCTCTTCATCATCACAATACCCCATGGAAGTTTAAAATCACAGATTTATCCCTGCACTTTGTCTCTAGTTTCCTGTATCAGAATCTCTGGGGATGGGGACTGACATGAGGTCATGATGAGGTCCTCAGCGCCCAAAAGCAAGGAGCTGTCCAATCCTGTTCTTTGCTAAATCTGATTAATGCTTTTCATGGGTATTCTTCTTTCTACCTGATCAGCCACACTCAGAAGTTTCTGTAACAAGGAAAGGCAGAAATGAAGAGTGGTTCCTGGGTTCAAATTGACTGAGGCTCTGTTTGGTCTAACAGATATTCTTCAGGTTTGGACCATGCTATCTGATAAGGTCATGTCATGGAGGTTTTTTTCAAGTGAGTGGCAGTAGCTATTCTCAAACAGTAAGAGAAGCTTTCTTCTTTCCACCTCCAGCTTCTTCAGGGCCAGGCCTATGTTAGAGGACACAATGGGAAAGGGGCATGCTTGCTATAAGAAGTTATAAGCATGTAGTGGTTGGAAGGAGGAGTTCTGTTCCCTATTGCACATCTGTGGAGCTTGTAGGCAAAGAAAAGCAGGTACCACAGAACTCCATGTGCTTGAGTGCTCTCCTGTTACCAGAATTCCTACAACCCAGGCTCACTCAGCATAAATGCGCAGGGCAACAGTCAGCTTTCCCTCCTGGTAACTGTTAGGGGAAGTCTCTAGGAAATTTGCATTTTTTAAAAATAATGCTCACAAGGGTCTAGGAGAGCCACCCAGTGTCTCCCATCTCTGTCTTTATCAGGTAAGTTTATCAGCTCATAGAGAAGGAGACACGGCACCCTGGAAACTTGAGACAGTTTACTCAGCACTGAGTTTGAGCTAGGAAGTTCCTAGAGGGAGCCAAAAAGAAGTTTGTGCACACCCCAGAATTCTGAGCTTCTGGCCTTATATGTTCACAGACATAAGTAAAAAATGGGCAGAAATAGTTAAAAGTGGAAATTATTCGATGAGCAAGTGAGGTTGGGTGGAGATTGAGACTACTGATAGGGTTTCCTTTGAGAGTAATGAAAAGTCCTTTACATATCAGTGAGGTGATGCTGGCAATGCTTGTATGGTTTGCACTATACTCTGAAAACTATCAAATTGCTTTCTTCATATGGGCAGATGCTGATTTGTATAAGTTATGTATCTACAAAGTGATCAAAAGTTTATGGGAGATTATAAACTGCATTTCAGGTTTAACAAATCTTTGTATTTGTAAAGTGAGGATATTTGAATGAATGAATGAATGAATGAATGA
>JADRCD010223801.1:6695-31366 GCA_019843815.1 Montemys delectorum | reverse complement strand
TAAATTTGTGTTCAGAATGTGAGTATCAAACCTGATATTTCTACCTTGTAAATCATTGAAATTCAGCTCGACTGTTCCTTGCTGAAAATCACCAACTGCAGAGAAACTAATCAGTCTGGAATTCAAACATTTTAGGTAGATTATCCTCTCCCTCTTGTTTTCTTTCTTCTTTCCTCTCCCTTATTAAGTCATGTTATAATTCGAATGTGAAATGCCATCTGCTGGCCCTTGTGTTAAAGTTTGCCTACCAGCGGATAGGGCTATTTAGGAATGAATAAGAGTTCATAAGGGCCCTGATGTTATCCATGTGTTGCTCCATTGATGGTGTCATAAGTTGGTGACATTACTAGGAGGAGGAAGAAAGAGAGTTACTTGATGATGGCATTTAAAGAGTATTATCTTTTTCTTGACCTGCACTGCCACTATCCCTGCTTACTGGCTGCTACATTGCCATCTTTACCCTATTCTGCTTCTCTTCAAGGCTGGAAGTAAAGGGTTTGCCCACCTTGGGCCACATACTCTAAAATGACAGTCAGATACACCTTTCCTCCTGTGAGCTGTTTTTCTGTCACAGTGACAAGCAGCTAAATAACACAAGTGTAAGGGGTGATATGACTTACGATCATGAAGACAACATTAAACTCTTTATGATAGAGTAATATAGGGGAAATTGGCAGGATATCTCATGGTATACATGTATGTATTTCTCAAAAATTAAGGAAAAATGTAAAATAATCTTTCAAAATCTTGGACTAGGTTGTTGTTTTATAAAGCAATGGAAAACAGAAAGTTTTTGAAGCCTTCATAGGAAGTGTGGCTCATTTAGTGAGGTTTTCATGTTTGGGGAAATGTGTTGGATATGGGTCCAGTGTACAATAGTCTCTTAATATGGATAGTAGCTTCATATCAGAACAGAAGATCAGTTACTCACGAACTGTGCTACTACACAAATGGAATGTTTTAATTTTTTTATTCTTTAATCTAGAAAGAGAAAACTGCCAAATGTCACCTTGACTTGATTTAAATTTTTAGGAGCTAAGATATAAAATATATGATTTTGGCTCAGCCATTCCATTAATGAGATAAAAGATGAGATGAGAGAGGGAGGCTGATTTAATGCAGGGCAATAAAGGTGGGAGTAAAAGGGGGTGAGCATTTCCTCTTGAAGAACAGTTGGTTTGGGTTATAACATTCTCTTGTAACTGTACATATAATCCCATGCAGATGGTTGAGGGCTCTACGTCTGTGTCAACTGGTTAATGTTATCATCTCTAACAGTAATTTGAAACTGCTTTTAATTTGGAAACAATTTTAGATTTAGAGAAGCATTATGAAGTGCATTTCAAGATCCTTCTTGCAATATCCTCATTTTTATATTACATTAAAACATGTATTTGGTACAGTTAGTACAGCAATGTCTCTGACATGCTGTTAGCTAAAATTTGGACATTTATTAAGATTTTCGTAACTACCTAATGACCCACACTGTTCTAGGATATTCTATTAAATTTAGTTGCTTATCTTGGCAATTTCTCAGACCTTCATGCTTTGATGACCCTATCAGTGTTGAGAAGCACCATTCAAACAATTGCCTGGAATTAGGATTTGTCTCATAATTTTTTCCTGATTATAATATGTTATTGCTTGAGGGAGACTCCATAGGGGTTGTTTAAGGACAATGTGTTTAAGGTGATTTGTGTCACATTAGCATTATTATTGAGATTAAGTCTCCAGTCCTACGTTGAGGAGGTTAAGTGTCAGGTTTTTCCATTAAATGACTTTCTCTATGTTTAATGTAGATTTTGGAAGAGAAGTAACTGCACATGTAAGGAATTGAGAGCAATGCTCTATTCCTTTGAAGGAGAGAACTACCTATATTGTTTGGAATTCTTGTGCATTTCCTCTCAATTATTCCTATAAGTATAGAATTAGTGCTTTTTATTTTACACACTAGGTTATTATCCAACATGACTGTTGATTTTGGTGAGTAAGCTTTTAGCTTTGTTCCCTGGGCATTTTTCCATTTGGTTCCAGTAAACCTTTGACTTATTCCTATGACTGTGCATGCACCTTTTTTTGTTGTTGTTTTTGCTTTGTTTTGTTTAAATACTTTCTTGATTTTTCATCTTGAGTATTGCCTGCCCCTATCCTGAAATAAACTAATGATCTGAGGATCCCTAATTGTTTTATTAGATGGTGATAAAAAAGATCAGAGAACTGTATGTGGTGTTCCTCTGGGGCATAGATTCTCAGTGGCTATATTAGTTGACAGAGAAACAAATTATATATGTTTCATAATCCACACATTCATTTAAGCATACATACATATATACATATACATATATATATATATAGTGTTGCATGGGATCATGTTCTTGTTTTGTAAGTAGATTACAGCATCACATTTTTAACTCCATTTCTGGATCTTTTAAAAATTACATCAAGATTCATTCTTTGTCATGTGAAATAGTGATTTGGGCACATTCTCAATTGCTGTGTATCTACCATTACAGTATTTCACTGATTGCTTTTGTAGGAGCACCCTCATAGAGGCAAAGGATATGGAGGATGGGATGAGAGTTTGCGGAGGGGAGACCTAGAAGGGGGATAATATTTGAAATGTAAATAAATAAACAATAAAATGACTATAACTGTTTCTTCCAAAATCTCTGGAAATCATTTTTTGTTACCATAACTAGAATTTTATATTATGTAATAAAAAGTTGTCATGCAGAATATATACTGCCTATGATTGGATTTTTTGATTAAAATTACTCTACGTCTCCCACTCACCTTTGATCTTCTTAGGTTGCATTCAATTGTACAAAATTATAAACAAGGATATTATAAGTATTTTCATACAGATCTTATGTGAATGTACATTTTTTTTTGTTTGTTTTTGTTTTTCGAGACAGGGTTTCTCTGTATAGCCCTGGCTGTCCTGGAACTCACTCTGTAGACCAGGCTGGCCTCGAAGTGAATGTACATTTTCATCTCACTTTTATTAACTTCCTACCATGATTTCATGCAGTGTTTTGCATTGTGAGGACAAACTCCCTAATTGCCCTCTAAAACGCCTCTGTCATCTTATATCCTCAAAGTGAAGATTCAGATTTCTAGTTGCTAGATTGGTGAATCCTCACCAGCCAGGGGTATTGGAGACTTGGGATTTTCTTCCCAGCCTAATAGTCCTGTAATGCTATCATACTTCTGGATTAAATTACAGTTCCCTGTCAATATCCAACTTTTCATATTTGTATTTATCCTATGTACATATTCATTGGTGAGGTGTTTGTTCAGCTACTTGCATACATTTTAATTTTGCTGTTTATTTTCTTGTTATCTTCTTAGATTCCTTTGTATGTCTATGTACATCCGTGTCCTCTATCCAAAGTGTGTTTTCCAGAATGTCCTTCTTGCTCTGACTTGTCTGCACATACTTTGTACAGTGTCGTCTGCAAAACAGAAACTCAACAGTTTTCTTCTTGAACATATTGTGTTCGTTATGTTGTGTCTACATGTCTCCTGAGTTGCGGTGTAGTTTAGTGGCAGAGTGTTTGCCAAGCTTGGCAATCAAAACTAGTAAAAACATGTAAAAATGGACTCCTGAGCCCCAGTTCATATGAATTTTTCTTTTGTAAATCTTATGTGTTTCTTAAAAAGCATTATTGCTCTCCATTTTACATTTAAATTTGTAGCCCATTTTCACAAATTTCTGTATGTGTTCTCTGTCCAAGTTCACCTTTCAGGTTCAGGGAAGCCAGTTGTTTCACCATTATTTATTGGAAAAACTGCCCACACCTACTTGTTTGCCTTGCCTCCTAGTCAAATATCGGTGGCTTATATTGGTTTGGGTATATTTGTTGGTGCTCTAATCTGCTCTAATGTTGTAAGCGTTTACTCATTCACCAATTTGTTGCTAATATTGGTTATGTGATTGAAGACTTCATAATTAATATTAAAGTTGGGGAATAAAATCTTCCAGTGATGTCGTTTCAGCATTATAGAGTTGACTACTTTAGACATTTTGATTTGCCATTGAAGCTGAGGAATGATTTCCTTGATGTTCACAGAAAAGTCTCTGGAGTTTTGATTGGAATTGCCATTGATGACTTTGAACAAAGTGGGTATCAATGACTTTTTAGCACAGTTGGTACTTCAAATCTGTGAACAAGAAATACGGACTTATTATTTCTTCCTCAAGTAGTTCTTCCAACAGTTTACAGATTTTTTTTTTGCAAACAGTTTACATATATCTTGTCAGATTCATGCCTGTATAATTAATTCTTTTAATATTGTTAAAATACTTTTAATTTAAAATTCCAGTTGTTCACTGCTGGCCTACAGACAAGACATTAAAATTCATCTTGTGCTTTACAGACTTGCTAAACTCTTTTGGTTTGTTGATTGCTTGGAGCTTGGGGTATAAGCAACCTTGTCATCTGTGAAATGGCACTTCTCCTGTCCAACCTGTACATATCTTCTTTCTTCCTTATGTCCCTACATTGGTACAGTTTGTAGATTAGGCTACACACAGGCTTTGAGAGGACACTGTGGCTCATTCTCATCTTGAGGACTGACCCACAGTTTCTCATCGTTAAGTATGATGTCATGGTCTACTGTTTGGTAGATGGTCGTTATTAATTTAAGAAAGGCCAGTCTTTTCTTAGTGTCCTTGGAGTTAATATTTAGGTAGTATGCTAAACTTTGTCGTCGTGAGAATTTCTGAATAGTAGGTTAAATAATTTAAAAAAAATAAGTGTTCTAGGGTTTACTTATACCAACTGATTTTTAAACACTGAATCAGCCTTTCATATGTCAAATATTTGTCATGGCATTTAGTTCTTTTGCTGTTGTTTTTTTCTAACTTTTTGAGAAATCTGTACCTATACTCCTGAATGATATGGGTATATACTTTATCTCTTCAAGTGCCTTTATTTGGTTCTGGTGTTAGAATAGAACTGTACTCACAGAGCACTGCCAGGAGCCATCTAGGCGAAGCTAAAAACTAGCAGGTGATCTTTCTGAGATGGCTTTCACCACGGATTGTAAAGTCATGACGGATTTGCCCTTCTAGGCGAAGCTGAAGAAACTACATTTAAGAAAAGATTCTTGCTTTTTCTGTTATTATTAAATACATATAACAATCACTAGGTATTAACCTACTCTTTTGAGCAGATTTCTGTAGAACAACAAAGATGTACTGTCTTGTAGTGATCCTATATAAACAGATAATTTCTTAATTCTTTTTTTATTAGTCATTTTATTGGTTATTTTATTTATTTATATCTCAAATATTATCCCCCTTCCAGATTTCCTCTCAGTACCCCCCCCCATCCAACCTCTCTTCCCCTGTTTCCATGAGGGAGCTGCCTCACCACCCATCCACTCCCATCTCACCTCCCTAGCATTACTCTACTTTGGGGCATGGAGTCTCCACAGGACCAAGGGCCTCCTTGCCCATTGATGTGAGATAAGTCTGTCCTCTGCTACATAAGCAGCTGGAGTCATGGGTTCCTCTATGTGTACTCTTTGGTTTAGTCCCTGGGAGCTCTGCGGGGGGTGTCGCATTGGTTGATAATGTTCTTCCTATGGAGTTGCAAACCCCTTCAGCTTCTTCAGTCCTTCCCCTAACTCCTCCATTGCAGTCCCCATGCTCAGTCTGATGGTTGGCTGCCTGCATCCACATCTGTATTGGTCAGGCTCTGCCATAGCCTCTCAGGGGACAGCTATACCAGGCTCCTGTCAACAAGCACTTCTTGGCATTAGTGATAGTGTCTGGGTTTGGTATCCATAGTCTCAGTAATAATGTCAGGTCTTGGGTCCTCCCCTTGAACTGGATCCCACTTTGGGCCTGTCACTGGACTTTCTTTTCCTCAGGTTCCTCTCCCTGCAGTTTTTTCAGACAAGAACAATTATGGGTCAGAGTTTTGACTGTGGGATGGCAACTCCATCCCTCACTTGATGCCCTGTCTTTCTGCTGGAGGTGGGCTCTACAAGTTTCCTCTCTCCAATGTAGGGCATTTCATCTAAGGTCCCTCTCTTTGAGTCCTGAGAGTCTCTCACCTCCCAAGTCTCTGGAACATTCTGGAGGGTACTCCCAACCTCTTACCTCCTGAGGTAGCATGTTTCCATTCTTTCTACTTGCCCTCAGGGATTTCAGTCCTCCCCCATCTAATACCCCATCATGTTCCCCTCTCTGGCCATCATCCCCTTTCCCTCGCTGATCCCTCACCCTGCCTTTGGCTGCTTTTTTTCCCCCTCCCTAGTGGAACTGAAGCACCCTCATTTGGGCCTTTCAGCTTGTTGACCTTTTTGAGTTCTGTGAGCTGTATCTTGGGTATCTTGGGTATTTGGCACTTTTTTTTGGGCTAATATTCACTTATTATTAAGTACATACCATGTATGTCCTTTTGGGTATGAGTTAACTCACTCAGGATGATATTTCCTAGTTCTTTCCATTTGCCTGTAAAACTCAAGATGTCCTCATTCTTAATAGCTGAGTAGTATTCCATTGTGTAAATGAACCACATTTTCTGTGTCCATTGTTCTATCATAGGCCATCTGGGTTGTTTCCAGCTTCTGATATCATAAATAAGGCCGCTATGAACATAGTGGAACATGTGCTCCTGTGGCATGGTGGGGCTTCTTTTGGGTATATTCCCAAGATTGGTGCTGCTGGGTCTCAGGTAGATCTATTTCCAGTTTTTTGAGGAACTTCCAGATTGATTTCCAGAGTGGTTGTATCAGTTTGCAGTCCCACCAGCAATGGACAATGATTCTATAAGAATTCCGAATATTATACTAGTAGTTATCAATCTCCTTATAATAGGACTATTATTAAGTCCTCTCTGATATTAAAACTGCTATGAGGACTCTGATGGTTTTCAAGTGTCATGAGTTAATTGCTTCTGAGATAGAAAGAAGGCATTTATCACTTAGAACACATGCTAAGAGGTTGTAAAACAATTAACCAAAGGTCATAAAAATGGAACTGTTTAGTAGGTACAAGGACAGAAGATAAAATATCGGCTGGGTTTATCTGAACAAAACTTCAATGATAACTCAGTTATGGACTTTAACCCTATGAACCTATAGAGCAAGTGACAGGTAATGAATATCTAGTCTTAATGAATACATATGTAAACATCTCTGCTGTAACCTTCATATTCAATTTATGATTTGAATTTATGTCTGAGTGTTTAGTGAACGTGTGTGTGTGTGTGTGTGTGTGTGTGTGTGTGTGTGTAAAGGATGCTTGTAAAAACCATGATCTACTCCCCTAGAAAAAAAATACAAAAACCTAGGAATGATCACATTACCTCAGAGTGGGAGGACAGAGCAAGATAGGAAGGAGAAGGACAGCAGAGTAGAATAACTTATAAATTAAAAGGGAACTTACAAATTAAGAACTTTAGATGGAATTTTGAGAAGAGAACTTAAAAATAAAGATTAAAATCACTTTTCAAAGTGTCCCTTTTTCTTTCTGTAAATGCCAGAGACTGTAATTTCTGGCCTCAAGAAACTCAGACAAGCAGACC
Source organism: Montemys delectorum (assembly GCA_019843815.1). Taxonomy (NCBI): domain Eukaryota; kingdom Metazoa; phylum Chordata; class Mammalia; order Rodentia; family Muridae; genus Montemys; species Montemys delectorum. Next base: position 23,825 of record JADRCD010223801.1, on the reverse strand, counting down.
AGCTATTGTTGCAAAGTAACTATAACTAAAGATAAGTAAACATTATTATTATAATAAGAACAACTCTAAATATCTCACAAACTCAAGTCTTGCCCCCATTGACCCTGTTCCCCCCTCAGCTACCTTCAAGAGTGAACCAGAACCTCTGGAGTAGGCCTCAAACAGAACACACTGTAATATGTAAAGTCAGCTTCTATTTTCTAAAATAAATTATGAAGAAGTATGTTATTTTGTAACTCTTTGTGCTGGTTAGAAGAAGGAATCTTTTTTTTTTTTTGTATTCACACATATATCTGGAAAACATTTATCTGATTGTATACTTTGTGTCCAGCAATGCTTACTTGCTATTACTGTAGTAGTTAAGGAAGGAAATTGGGTCCTCAGGACAATGCATCTTGGTGAGAGGAGATTAATTCATAAGTGTAGTAAAAGTAGCAACAACAATAATAAACAAACTAAACAGGCACATGAATAAGAGAACCCCAAATAATAAGACCTAGAAGAACAATGAATAAAATAGAAGGTGAGGTGTGAGTAAACAGACAGAATCTGTTGTAAACATGGTGTCAAATAATTGATATTGGAGTTAATGATAAAACTCTGAAATGGAAAATGGGACAATTTTACATATGTGTTCGTTTAACCACACCATATATATGTTTGTACACATCTTAATAGAGGAAATGTTTCCATAGAATTGGTTAACAGACAAGTCTGTAGGACATTTTCTTGATTGGTGATTGATGTGAGTGAGCCTATCTCACAGTGAATGATGTTACCCCTGGACAAGTAGTCCTGGATGGTATAAAAAAGTAAACTAAGCAAGTCATTAGCAAGCAGTCAAGTAAGTAGCATTCCTCTATGGCCTCTGGATCAGATTCTAGATCTAGGCTCCTACCTTGAGTTCTTGCCCCCACTTTTATGGATGATGGATTATAAGCTGTATTTGAAATAAACCCTTTCCTTCCCAAGTTGCTTTGGATCATAGTGTTTTATTCCAGCAACAGGAATTCCAAGACACTAACACAATTCACCAGTGAAATATTTTGAGCCAAGTACTTTATTATTTAAAGGCTTATTTTAGTGTGTGTGTGTGTGTGTGTGTGTATGTGTGTGTGTGTGTGTGTGTGTGTGTATGTTCATTCAGGTGCCTGTAGAGACCAGGGGTGTTATAGATTCCTCTGAAGTTGGAATTATAGATAGTTGTAAGCCATCACATATAGATGCTAGCAGCAAAGCTTGGATACCTGTATGATCAGTATGCACTTTGAACTTTTGAGGCATTTCTCCAACTCCAAAGACATTTTAAAAAAACAAAAGTTATCAATGGCCTGGGTCTCTCTGCCACTGATGCCTGGGGCAGCATGATGTGTAAGTTAAAAAGAGGCAATGCATAGTTGTGAGATATTTTATTATAGGAAAGAGAAAAGAAGCTAGCCATGACCATGTGGAGACAAAGAAAGAAGAGGAAGGAGAGGAGAGAGAATGAAGGCAAGAGAGAAAGGAAGCAAGAGAGCAAGAGAACAGGAGAGGAAACAAGAGAACGAGAAAGGAAGAGGAGAGCAAGAGAGAAAGGAGGGGCAAATTGCCCTTTATATTGTGAGGTGGAGCTATCTGTCTGTGGGGCGGGGCATACCTAGCTCTGGTCAGATGACTGGGGGTAGGGTCCAGCTAGAATGCTGGGAGCTTGGGGCATTTTCTATGTAACAGAACACACATCTCCTGCAGGGGGCTGTGAGAGGTTGTGACTGAAACAGGAACCAGGGTCCCAGGAGTCATTACTGAACTCCTTCTGTCCCTTGCAGGCAGCACCCACTGTGTCACCGGAGTTTTAGACTTATACTCAACTGGGCCCAGGTTGCCTGAACAGACCACTGCCCCACAATTGACTACTAACACAATTTTTAAAATGATTTATTATTTATTTATTTTGTATATATGCATACACCGTTGCTGTCTTCAGCCACACTAGAAGAGAGCATTGGATACCATTGATACCATTATAGATGGTTGTGAGCCACCATGTGGTTGCTGGTAGTTCATCTCAAGACCTCTGGAAGAGTAGACGGTGCTCTTAACCACTGAACCATCTCTCCAACCCACAATTTCTTAATATATTTGAAATTATTCATATTATCAGAGGCTCATTATTTAAGTTCTGGTAATCTGTTCTCTCTCTTTTTTTAATTGGTTGGTCTATTCTATCTGAGCCATCAATCTTGCAGGCAGAGTTGATTGTAGTTTTCTTTTATTGGGCTATTAATATCCAGGGCATCTGTGATGATGACCATTGTTGTAACATTGATAGAGTGCCTTTTTTTTCTTCTGGGAAGTAATAGTGTTAACTCTGAGAGTTCAAAGTACTTTCACTCTATCCAAATGGCATCGTTTCATTTATTGTTTAAAATTCTTTTGTTTTTAAAATCAATCTGTTTGGAGTAAGCACTGGAATGCCACTTAGTGGATATAATTTTTATCCAGGTTTTAACTAAACCAAATTTTGCTCCTGGATAAGAAGCATTTGGCAGGCACAGATTCTGAACTCACCTTTCTCAGCATCCATTCACAGGTTAAAACATTTGCATTTTGTAACTGTCTTTAAAAATAACACACATACTCCTCAACTACTGATCTATAGGCTTGGCAAAATATAACACATTCCTTGCTGTCTCTCCATGTTTATTGTCCATATCCACACCTGTCATATCAGAATACAGAGAAAATTTAGCATCTTTCAGGAGAAAGCACCCTTTGAGGCTGTCTGACTATCCTCAGATTGCTCTGTAAGACATCATCTTACGGGGACACGGTTGTTAACCGGATCCCATAACTACAGCAATATATTAAAGCTTAATAGTCCAAATTAAAGTCAAATGACTAATTAAATGTGGTTTAAACTCTTTTAAGCTTCATAGAGCACAGGGTATGTAAATATATAATCATCACATCACTTCATGTGATTAATATAAGGCAAGGTTTCTAAACCAACATAATTTCTTTTTTATTAGCAGTGTATAGGGGTACAGGTCTATAATCCCAGTACCCTGAATGCTGAGGCAGGAGCATTATGAGTGTGAAGCCAGCCTGGCTTAAACAGAAAGTTCCAGGACAGCCTGAGCAACATAGCAAGACCCTGCCTACAAAAAGTAAGTAAAATAGAATTCAGACAATTACATTCTTAAGCCATTTTGTAATTAGAAAGAGAGATTGTGTCATAGTTATGATATCATTCTGTAGTCTTAGGGAAATTATTCAGTTCTTTCTAAAACAATCAGATATGAAGAATGGGAATAACAATAGTGGGTTGTAGGATGAGATGCAAAGCATTTAAATAAGTGTTCTGTACAGATGTCTAGTGAATATTAATATAATAATATTGACAATGACAATGGTGATAGGCTATACATGTTCAGGGGACCATAGCAAGTGCCTTTCCTACCTACCTTTAAAAAGAGTACCTTTCTTGAGAATTGTTTTGCATACCAGAAACTTCACCCACTTTGTTCACTAAATGCTACATGTCAGCATGTCTTATCCCTTAAAATAACCCCATATCCACTAGCAGTCACTTACACTGCTACCCTAAACTTCCCAAGAAGCCACTAGTCTGTTCTCTGACACTCTAGTCTTGATTTTGGATAAATGGCATCTTTAAAGTGTGTGGTCTTTCACATTATCCCTTCAGAGTCACCTATGACCCTCTATTAGGACTTCATTTTATCTCTAAATGTTTTTTCAGGGTGTGTACACATGATATTTTATTCATCCATCCATCAGATAATGGGCATTTGAGTTGGTCTCAAGTAGGGGCTGTAATAAACACTATTTTAAAAATTAATATACAAGTTTTTCTGTGAACGTATGAGAAGGAACCTTATTTAAGACAAAGAGAAGAATTAGGAGAGACAAAGATGTTAGTCAATTTTTTGTATTCATTTCCTAGGTAAAGCGTATCTCCCAAAGAAATCAGGGAAAGGGTAGCCAGCAGCCTTTATCACCCATAGTGAATGAGGTTATTAATAGATCTTAAATTTAAATTTAAAGACACTTTTTTTTTTAGATTTTATTTTATTTTTTATTAGGTATTTTTTAATTTAAATTTCAAATGGTATCTCCTTTCCCAGTTTCCCCTCTGAAACCCCTGTTCCCTCACCTCTCCCCCTGCTCACCAACCCACCCTCTCCTGCTTCCTGGCCCTGGCATTCCCCTACACTGGGGCATAGAACCTTCACAGGACCGAGGGCATCTCCTCCCATTGATGGCCAACTAGGCCATCCTCTGCTACATATGCAGCTGGAGCCATGAGTCCTAGCATGTAGACTCTTTGGTTGGTGGTTTAGTCCCTGTGAGCTCTGAGGGTACTATTTAATTCTTATTATTGTTCTTCCTAAGGGGCTGCAAATACCTTCAGCTCCTTGGGTCCTTTCTCTAGATCCTTCATTGGGGACCCTGTGCTCAGTCCAATGGATGGCTGTGAGCCTCTACTTCTATATTAGTCAGACACTGTCAGAGCCTCTCAGGAGACAGCTATATCAGGCTCCTGTCAGCCAGCACTTGCTGGCATCCACAATAGTCTCTGAGTTTGGTGACTGAATATGTGAAGGATTCCCAGGTGGAACAGTCTCTGGATTGTCTTTCTTTCAGTCTCTGCTCCATAGTTTGTCTCTGCAACTCCTTAGATGGGTATTTTGTTCCCCCTTCTAAGAAGGATAGAAGTATCCACACTTTGGTCTTCCTTCTTCTTGAGTTTCTTGTGGTTTGTGGATTGTATTTTGGATATCCTGATCTTCTGGGATAATATCCACTTATCAGTGAGTGCATACCATTTGTGTTATTTTGTTTACTCCATTGAAGTGCTCCAAATACTTTGTTCTGGGGAGCTAATATGGCTGTGGCTCAGAGAAAGTCAGGACTCACTTGCTATGTTTCATCTATAGGCCTGGATTCATTCTCAGTTGGCCTGAAATTGCAAGTGGAGTTATACCTTTTAGCTTTTGGTTCTGTCCTGTTTGAATCTCTTTCGTTCAGTAACAAACTTGCTGTAGTTTATAATTCATTTTAAACAAAGCATTCATATTCATAGAAGGTATTCTTAGTGCTCAATGCTCTTTGTGTGTCATGTACATATGTGTGCACAGATATGTATGTGTACAAGGGCCTGCCTGTGCATTATCTTCTATTACTCTTCAACCTTAATTTTTTTGGGGGAGGGGCGTGGTTTCGAGACAGGGTTTCTCTGTGTAGTCCTGGCTGTCCTGGAACTCACTCTGTAGACCAGGCTGGCCCCGAACTCAAAAGTCCACCTGTCTCTGCCTCCTAAGTGCTGGGATTAAAGGCATGTGCGACCACTGCCTGGCTTTAACCTTAATTTTTTAAAAACAGGGTTTCTCACTGTACCTGGAGCTTTCAAAAAGCCCCCAGGAGCAACTTGTCTCTGCTGCCCTCCTGCAGGTACAGACGTGGTAACTGTGCTCAGAGTTTACATACGTGCTGGGAGTCCAAACACAGGTCCTCATGTTTAAACAGCAAGCACTTTACTACCAGAGCCATCCTCACAGCCACAGCTCTTCAGAATGTCTCCAAACAAAGCAGTACCCTTGCCTTCCATTCCCCAACACAGTGCTATTGCTGCCCCACATTCCAAATAGACTCTTGGAAACTAGGATTTTCACCAAGACTCTTCACATAAGACTACTAGCAGAGTTGCTATCTTAAAGATTGTAGAGGGTCACTTAAAAAAATGATGCTTCAAGTGCTTGTACTGAAGTTTGCTTATACACAATGGGAAGAGAGAAAAGTATTCTAGTTTTGGAGGTTATATTGTTTTCTGCATTCTCTCTCTCTCATCTCTGTCTCTCTGTCTCTGTCTCTCTCCCTATGTGTCCCTGTCTCTCTGTCTCTCTTTGTCTCTGTCTGTTTTTGTCTTTGTCTCTGTCTCTCTGTGTCTCTCTCTGTCTCTCTCTGTTTGTGTGTGTGTGTGTGTGTGTGTGTGTGTGTGTGACTATAGGAAAGTCTGACCCTGAATTCTTGACAGTCAAATGTCAGTCTTACTGTTCTATTCAATTTCTTTTGCCTTCTAGTAAAACATAGCTACAGTTTCAAAAGCCACATGGTTGCTGCAGAAAGTCCCCAAATGTTGACTTTGCTCCTTTTCCACATGTAAGTAGGCCATTTGGCTTTCTTCTTCCTGTCTCAGCAGTGCGAAGACACATCCTCTCCTTTGGCTGTAAGACCCTTGGGTATTGGCCACAAGCAAGCATTAGAACTTCTTTGTCTCAGAAACCTTTTTCTAAAGGATCTGTGTGTATGTGCTCTGCACCTTAACTGATGCTATCCTCCTACAGCTAGATGGTTCTGGCTCTTGGAAAATGCATGTATATCTGAAGGTGTTAATGTTACTTTCCCTAGCTTTTCGTTTGCTCTGCTTTGCTCTTTACTTTATTGCCTTCATTTCCAAAGCTAAGTTTGGATGTGGCCTTGCTTACTGGGATCTTTGCTGCTTGACTGCATCGTTTTAATCATCAGTTTAAATGGCTTTTGTTTAGCAGACAGAAGGGCTATAGAATGTTAACCAGGCCAAAGCAATGAGTCATTTGGTATCTGGAAGAGCTGATTTCACTCTTATGGGACTGGAAGCAGAACCCTATTTAATAATGACATCAGTCTTGTTGCCATGGTTGCAAAAAGCATGTTTGCACAGGTAGTCCGAGATGGGTGGCACTTCAGATTTCCTCTGGGGAAGAGACACTACTGTCTACAATGCCATGCTGATCCCAAGTGGTTTCAGGAGCAATTTTTACCTTAATTACACGGTTCTTAATTATGAATCATAGCATTAGGTCAGTCATGTCTGCAAGGCTGCTGTTACAGCCCACATATTTAACTTGCTTTAGAAACTTTGTAGTGATGAGACTATCATTTTTAAAAAATGACATTAATAAAACCTTCTGCTTCTGATATATTCTCAATCCAGGGAAAGGCAAATATAGTATATTAGAGTCATGATATTGCTATTTTAATGAGTTAGTAATTTTTCTTCCATTTATTTATTGGTGAGAAGGGAGCACATGTCTCAGTAACTGTTATACTGTTGTCAGGAGATACCATGACCAAGGTAACATATATATATGAAATCATTTAATTGAGGCTTGCTTACAGTTTCAGAGGGTAAGCTCCTGATCATCATGCCAGGAAGGATAGTGGCAGGTAGATAGGCATGGTGTGGAAACAGTAGCTGAGAGCTCATATCTGACTCCCAAGTTGTAGGCAGGGGTAGGGAGTTAGAGAATGGGCATAGAGTAGACTTTTGAAATCTCAAAGCCCACATCTAATGACACAGTTCCTCCAGCAAGGCCATATCTCTGAACCCTTCCTTAACAGTTCTATCAGTTATAGACCAGGCATTCAAATATATGAGCTCTTGGGGGCCATTCTCATTTAAACCACAACTGGACATAAATGTTATAGTGTTCCTGTAGAGGTCAAAGGACAATTTGGGAGTGAGTTCTCTTCATCATGAGAACATCAAGTTATGAACACAAGTCCTGAGGCCTAGCTACAAGGGCCCTTACTTGCTGAGCCATCATTATTAAATGTGTTAGATCCCTTTTATCCCCTTCAGTTGTCTTATTGCTGTAGCTAAGATTTCAAGTACTATGTAGAATAGGTGTGGAGAGAGTGGAGAGCTCTGTCTTGTTCCTGAATTTAGTGGAAATGCTTTGAATTTTTTCTCCATTTATGTTGATGTTTGTAGGCTTGCCGTAAATTGTCTTTCTTAAGGTATATCCCATGTATTCCTAGTCTCTCTTAGACTTTTATCATGAAGGGATTTTGGATTTTGTCAAAAGCCTTTTCTGCATCTCATATTTTTTTTGTTGTTTTGTTTTCAGACTGTTTTGTCAGTTAGTCAATTATTACACTTATTACTTTATAGAAATTGAACTAGTCCTGCATCTCTGGGCTGAAACCAACTTGATCATTGTGGATAATATTTTTAGGAAATATTCTTGCTGTTTCTGTTTTATAGAATAATTTGAGGAGTGTTTGCCTTAGTTTTTCTTTGAAAGTCTGGTAGTATTCTGCCCTGAATCCACCTGGCCCTGGGCTTTTTTGGTGGGGAGGTTTTTCATTACTTCTTCTATTTCACCATGTTTAAATTGTTTATTTTTCCCTGATTTAACTTTGGTAGATCATACATATCCAGAAATTTATCAGGCAGTTTTAGGTTTTCCAGTTCTGTGTCATACTGATTTTCAGGCTGCATCCTTACTATTTTCTGTCAGGAGCTTCCTGGCCCGGAGCAGGTTGAACTGAAACACAGCTTAGGACTCTGGGGTGGCTTTAAGGACTGATAGTCTCTGGATGTTCTAGCTCTCTAACTATAAGAAATGGTGATGTTAACTTCTAAAAAGTCCTAAAAACTTTCTTGCTTATTCCAAGGGTTAAAAGCCCCTGGCTCTAGGTAATTAACACCTGGAGACTAACAGCAGGGGATTAAGTAGTGTAGCCTTTGTTCTATCTCCACAGAAACCATGTGGGCTCTAACTTGAAGTTGCACAGGAAGAAATAGGGACACTTTGAAAGGTGAATTTAGCGTTTACTTCTTAGTTGTAAAAAGTTTTCTATGAAAGCTCTCTAAGAAAAAGGGGGGAAAGGGCAATTTGTGCTCCTCTCTTTTGTCCTCAGCACTTATACATCTTTCAGAATATGTAGTCGTATGGTAAACATTTCATTACAAGTTTACACATAAATTCCAATTATAACTCAAGCAAGAAGTTTACAATAGTGAATGTTTATGTACATATCCATTAGGAGTAATTATTGATTGGCCAAGCATTCATCACCTGTCACAGCTCCACAGGTTCACTGAGAGTTAAAAAACATAACTAAGTTGTATTTTATCTTCTGTCCTAGCACCTATAATAAATTGTAGTTCCTCTTTTATGACCTTTGGATAATGGCTTTACAACCTTTTGGGATGTTCTCTGAGTAGTGGAAGCAATTAACTGGTGACAGAGACTGGAAGTGTTCTCATGGCAGCTTTGACTATCAGAAAGGACTTAATAGTAGTCCCACTATAAAAGAGCTTAATAAATACTTATATAATCTTAGGGATTCTTACAGGATCATCATTAAGAATTAATAATCATCTATTTGTCTATATAGCATCACTATAAGACGCTATATCTTTGTAGACCTGCAAAATCTGCTCAAAAGTGTGGGCTAATACCTAGTGATTTTTATATATGTTTAATAACAGGGAAAACATATTAATACCAGGAATCTTTCCTAAAATGACTTTCTCCTGGACCTTGCCTATTGGAGCAAATCTGTTGTGGATTATTTTAATCTGAGGCAGATCATCTCAGAAAGATCACCTTCTAGTTATTAGCTTGTCCTATGATGGCTTCTGACAATTTTCTGGATTTGTTCAGTGTCTGTTGTGTTTCTGTTTTCAGCTCTAATTTTATCAATTTTGATTTTCTTTCAGCCTTTTTGCTTATTTGGTTAAAAGTTTACTAATTTTGTTTTCTCAAAGAACTAACTCTTTGTTTTATTTATTCTTTATAATTTTTCTTTGTTTCTATTTTAATAATTTCAACTCTGAGTTTATTTTTCCCATCAGTTCTTTGTGTGTAATGCTGGTTTTGCTCTTCTTGCATCTTCAAGTATGAGTTAAGTTATCAATATGAAGTCTCTCCAGCTTTTTTGATTTAGGCACTTAGTGTTATGAACTTGATTCATTATAACTAAGAACTGCTTTTATTATATCCCACTTGTTTAGATAGAGTGTGTTTTTATTTTCATTCCATTCAATTTTTTTAAAAATTTTCTTTCTTAATTACTGTCTTGACCCAATTTTCATTCAGTGAATTGTTCAGCTTCTGTAAATTTGTTTCCTTTCTGCAATTTCTATTATTGTTGGTATGCGGCCTTAATCTATTTTATCAGGTAGAATGCAGGGTATTGTTCAAATTATTTTGTATCTGTTGAGACTTGATTTGTGTCTTAGAGTTTTATTACTGTGAACAGACACCATGACCATAGAAACTCTTAGGAAAACATTTAATTGGGGCTGGCTTACATTTCAGAAGTTCAGTCCATTATCAATCATGGTAATTTATAGTTCCATGTAATTTGAAGCATGACGGCATGTAGGTAGGCATGGTACTGAAGGAGAAGCTGAGAGTTCTACATCTTGATCCACAGACAATAGGAAACTAGTTTTGATTTCCTGGGCCCTCTCAGCCCACTCTCTAGTGATGACTTCTTACAACAAACCACACCCACTTCACCAAGACCACATCTCCTAATGGAGCCAATAGTGGTTAATTTTGGAGAAATTTCCCTGAACTGCTAAGAAGAAAGTATATTCTTTTAGTGTTTGAGTGGAAGCTTCTTTAGATATCTATTTGGTTCATTTGATTTATGGTATTATTTAACTTCAGCATTTTTTTCTGTTTAGTTTTTGTCTGCAGATCTTGTGATTTGGTGAGGGTGGGATGTTGACGTCACACACCATCACTGTATAAGGGTCAATTTCTGATTTTTACTGTAGTAGTATTTCTTTTTACTGGGTGACCTTATTTTTGGTACATAAATTTTTAGAATTATATTACCCTTTTCTGAAATTTCCTTTGATTTAATGAGTTTATATTATCCTTCCCTATCTCTTCTGATTAGCTTGTTTTTCAAATTTGTTTTCTCAGATATTAAAATTGTATTTTCTTGAAATATTTTTCCTTCCTTTTACTCTAATGTGATATCCATCTTTGGGGTGAATTTCTTGGATGAGGCATATGTACAGATACCGTTTCCCAATCCAATCTGTTAGTCTATGCCTCTTTATTGGGGAACTGAGACCACTAATATTGAGTTATTAATGAGTAGTGTTTATTAATTTCTATTATTTTGTTGTTGTTTTGTTGCTTTTCCCCCTCTTTTAATTAGCCATTTGGGGATTATTTATCCCATATGTTCCCTTGGGTATAGTTACCCTTCTCTTCGGACTGATGTTTTCCTTCTAGTAACTTCTGTAGAACTAGATTTGTATATAGTAATTACTTAAATTTGGTTTCATTACAGAATCTTTTTCTTTATCTTTGCTAGTGTTTCTGGGTATAGTACTCTGGACTAGCATCTGTAGACTTAGATAGTTTGTATAACCTTACTCTATGCCCTTTGAAGATGGTATTCTAATTATCCTGCCTTGATATGTGGCTTGATGTTTTTCCCTTGCAGCTTTTAATATCTCTTCTTTGTTCAGTAGATTTAGTGTTTTGATTATTATGTGTCATTCAGGTTTCTTTTCTGGCCCTGTCTATTCGGTATTTTGTATGTTACTTGATAGTCTTTCTTTAGAGTGAGGAAATTTTGTATGATTTGGTTAAAAATATTTTCTGTGTCTTTGACCTACTTCCAACAAACCTACTTTTCATAGGTTGCATCTTTTCACAATGTGCCAGATTTCCTGAATGTTTTGTGTCTGAATTTTTTTAGATTTAATAATTTTTTTGTCTGAGTTATCCATTTCTTCTGCCATTTGTTCAACATTTAAAATTCTATCACTCTTGTAATCTGTGAGACTTACTTTGACATACTTAGTGTTCCATTTCCAGTTTCATTTCAGTTTGTACTTTCTTTAGTGATGCTATTTCTCGATAAATTCTACTTTCATGTGTAGAATTGTTTTTATCATTCATTCAAGCTTTTTGTGTTTTTACAGTCTTCATTAAGACATTTATTCATATCTTCTTCAATGTCTTTGGACATATCCCAAATCACTCTTTTGAAGTATTCGTCTTGTGTTTCAGCTGAATTGCTTTGTTAATCTGACTTGAGGTGGTCTGTTGTCTTGTTTGTTCATGTATGTGTTTTTACACTGGAATCTGGGCACTTGGAGTATGATATCTGAAGTATTTCTTAGTATAGAAATCTTGTCTCATCTTTGCTCAATGGATGTTAAACTCTTTGGTTTCTGTTGTCCACTCTGAGTCCTAACCAAGTATGTTGGCTATGGGGCCCCTGAGTCCCAGTCAATTGTGGTGACTGTGATGTCCCTGGTAAAAACTGGTTCTACACTCTAACCAACTGTGGTGCCTCTGCAGTTAATCTGGGAGTCCCAAAAGAATGATGGGCTAGAAAGAAAGGCTGTATAGAGCCTCCAGGAATTACTATGTGTATTCTGTATCTTTACCAAGATGCTGAATCTCTAGTGAATGCAGGTGGGCTGGGCTACATATCCTTTATTACTCCCAGTTATATCTTTTTCTTATCAAAATAGTGTAATGTCTTTATATTGCATTTTCAATTAAGACATCAACTGTCAACCTATGTGTCTACATCATATATATATATATATATATATATATATATATATATTATATATATATTACTTTTAATGATATTCACCACTGAGAAAGACAGTAATAAGTGGCATCAAAATGTCAAGATGAGGTTTTATAACTATAGTATCCAACCATTTCATACCCAGATACTTAACCCCAAGTGCTGAAAAAATATGCATATCTTATACAATGATTCACAAGTGATATTCTTAATAGAAAAGGTATAGAATCAAAATTAGGAAAGTGTGGCATAATTAGATAAAGGAAAATTATTCAACCATAAAAATCATTATATTTAGCTAGTATTCTATTACAATTAAGAAAGATCATGAGTAAGACAACACAGATGAAAGAGTTTATTTGGGAATTAGTTTCAGAAGGTGAGTCCATAACCATCATGGCAGGAAGCATGGCAGTATACAAACAAACAGGCATGGCACTGAAACATTAACTGAGAGCTTATATCTGATTCACAATCAGAAGACAAGGAGGGAGCCAAGTTTTGAATATCATGGACATTTGAAACCTCAAGAACAACTTCCATTGACATAGCTCCTCCAAAAAGGCCATATATCCTAATCCTTCCCAAACAGTTCCACCTATTGGGGATCACTCAAATATGTAAGCCTATGGGGGACATTATTATTCCAATCACCACAGATTTTAAAAGTCACAAGATCAGGAAGTCTGATGTGAGATTGTGTCCTTCTTCAAGTTCCCCATCACTCTTGAATGAATATTTTCTCTCCAGCACAGTAGTTCTCAACCTTCCTAATGTAACTCTCAAATACAGTCCCTCATGTTGAGGTGACCCCCAACCATAAAATCACATTTTTTTTTTGGTTTTTCGAGATAGGGTTTCTCTGTATAGCCCTGGTTGTTCTGGAACTCACTCTTTAGACCAGGCTGGCTTCGAACTCAGAAATCTGCCTGCCTCTGCCTCCCAAGTGCTGGGATTAAAGGTGTGTGCCACCACTGCCCGGCCATAACTATAATTTTTCTACTGTTATGAATCATAATGTAAATATCTGATATGCAGGATATCTGATAATGCTACTCCATGAAGGGGTTGAGAACTACTGCTCTACATATTGGGCTGTCCTCCTACCTCTAACTGCTCTATTCTTTAGAGCAATGCCTGGACTTTTCTCTTCATGGGAAAGACTGGAGGCTCTCTTCTGGCAGCTTATAGGGCTATTGAGGCTCTGCTTTCCCTCTTGTTGAGCATACTGCAAATGTGTTTGATATACAATTTCTGATACCTACAACTTCAAGTTGTATTATCTCTGCTTTTTAAGTTCTTTTTGGCTAGAAGTTCAGCTCAGCTTCTATTTCTACACCTTGGGAAACTTCATGTTAACTTTGGATGCATGTTTCATTTTTGTCTCCTTTCCCACATCTTTGGAGTATCAAGTTTATACAGTCAATTACTGTGTTTTCCTCCCTGTTTTTTTCCAGATCTATTTTAATCCCACTCACCGTTGGTGGCCTGTAGTTTGTTCTCCTCTTACATTTAATTATCCATTTAATATCACATCACTATTTATAGTCTCTCACTCCAAGTGTGGGGAAAGTAGGCAGAGTCCTTGTAGACTTTTGGTTGTTAAGTCTTCAACAACACTATTGCCCTTTTGGTTATATGTACCACATAAGCCTTCAGCAACACTTTTGCTATTGTACATCACACTTCTTCTTATAAGATCTCTATTAGAAGTTCTCAAAATGTGACCTAAAAATATCCCAAGGGGCCCTGAAATTTAATCAAGGGCTGCATGAACCAAAATCCATTTTCATAATAATACTTCCATCAGTCAGTGTCTCATCATTACTACTAAAAATCTGAGAAAATTATATAGAGAAATGCTTTAATTTAGCTCAGAGTTTTCAGGTTCAAGTCCTCAGCTGTGTGCCCGTGGCATGGAGGGAGTGTGTACTAAAGGAAAAACCTTCACCTCAGCTAGGAAGCAACAAGGGTGAAGAGGCTGGGGTAGCACAGTTCTCTTTTAGGGTCACATTCATAATGTCTTAACGAACTCCCGTAATACCTTTTCTAAATGTTCCAGCTTCTCCCAATAGTAAAACTCTGGAGACCAAGTCTTTCCACAGAGGCTCAAGGCAGGTGACAGCAAAGGCGTGGAAACAGCCGAGCTCTTTGGTGCTCTGTTCTTTTCTCCTTTATTTTGTCTGGATCCATAAAGAGTATTTTGTCTCAGTTATTCTTCTCTGAAAACTAACTTACTAACATACTTAGTGGTGAGCTTCAAGTTCCCTGGTTGTTTCTTTGTTGGTTTTGTTTTATGGGACAAGGTCTCACTATAATCATGGTTGGTCTAGAATTTGTTATATAGACCAGGCAAGTATCATAGAGATCTACCTGCCTCTACATCCTGTGTGCTAGGTTTTGTAGGTGTAAGCCGCCACTCCCTGCCCTCCTGGCTGATTCTTCACCCAGTTGGCAATGCAGATTAACCATCTCAGAATAGAATCCTCTCAGAGTGGTCCTTTTGCTTGATGGCCAGTCTAGGCCTCCCTCAACCCACGGGAGAAATGGGGTCCTAGTCAGGTCGACAAGGCATAGGCAAAGAAATGATGACAGAGACGACACATGGAAGTGCAGGATCTGAATGTGTTTCTCAAAAATGGCATCAGACTTTTACATTCATTACAAAAGTGAAATGGGAAATCTGGCAGCTCAGCAGATGAGGTACATCTGAGGCTACCTGAAACACACTGGGTCTAAAGCAGCCACCTCTTCTGGACAGGCGCTGCACCCCTCGGGCCCAAGTGTTCTTGGCCCAGGAGGCTGCAGACTGCATGGGGCTCGAAGCTTGAATCTGGATGAATGAATCTAAGTCTAAGTCCTAGTCCATCTAAGTTCAAGTAAGCCTTTGCACAAAATAAAAACCAGGCTTATATAGTAAACAGGGCGAATGACAAAAGTCATGTAGGCAGGTGACAGTCACATCAAGGTCAGTAAGATCACATAGGCAAGTGATGGTTAAGATCAGGTATCCAGGTGTGAAGTAGAAGAGCAGTGGTACCCTGCTGGCTCGGCTATTTTGGTATTCCCATGCTAATTCTCTGGGTCTGCTGGAGGCAAGCACCAGGAAGTTCCAACCTAGCAGTTCCTGAAAATGCCCTTAAGTGAGGGAAGCCCTTGGATTACTTTCAGGTAGTAAAACAGTTCTGTCTTCTGTGGGACTGCCCTGAGAATTCTATGATAACAGTAAGCAATGGTGCCTGACCTCTGTTGCTAACTTGGAGGACATCCTATCTGATAAGGCAGCTTCCTTGTGAGAAATTCCAAGTTAAGGACAGCTTGGAAATAAATTAGGATACATTGGAACATTGTGCTTGCCAGGGAACAACGCCCTTTTTTAGCCATTTATGAATCATTTCTTGGGGTAACTTTATGCCTGAATAAGAAGGCGTGTTGACGATTGGAAAGACTAATCTGGAACATGGCAGAGTTAGGAGATGCCAATGACTGACTGAATACCCAGAAGGCACAAACTCCCTTTGAAGTCATAATGCCTCTTGTCCTTGATCAGGCTTTTACTCCTGATATTGCAGATTACTGGTGTAGACGAGTGGGCATGGCAGAGACCATGTCAAACATGTGGCTTAAAGTGGCTATAAATGACCCAACTGTGGGGAAAAAATATTGGACATTGGGTTTGAGACCACTTTAGAAACTAAAGTTTGAGATAGAGATTTTCAACTGATTGAGCTAGGGTATCTAATCTAATCTAATCTATGATAATTTCTGCCTGATAACAACTCTTTAGAGAGGTTAAACCTGCAAGGATCGCTCAATGTTTCCTCCTCTGGCAGTTTCCCCCAAGGAACTAATCATGGGCCTATGCAAACAAAGAAAAAGACAATCACTCATCCTCAACAAAACAAAATAAAAAACCCAAAACAAAAAATCAGAAAGGATGTTCATTGTCTGAAGAAAAGAAGAAAACATACATGATCTGCAACAGGTGGTTGAGACCTAGACACTGTGGTATGTACCTGTAATGCTGGCTATTCAGTAGGAACTCAAGTGTGGGTCCTGTTTAGACTATGTATATATATATATGAGTTCAAGGTTAGCTTATGAGGTTCAACAAGAATATGTCTTCAAATGAAATGTGAAATGCAGGCTGGGGATGTACCTCAGAGATTGAGTACTTGCCAAGCATGCTTAGGGTTCCAAATTCCAAGTCTACCATCACCAAACCCCCAAATCAAGACTCCAAACCCCAAAACCAAACACTAGAATGACAAACAAAGACCAAAAAAGTACAAACAAAAATTGACTGAACAAATGAGAATATAGGTTAGTGTAGAACCACTGACACATGCAGAGGCAAATTTTCTTTGAACTGAATTTCATTATGTAGTTAGTGAAAAAAATCCACAAAATACATAAGAGAATGCACATAGTATGACCTTGTGAGAGAATGCATAGAGGGAACCTGTTTTTATGACTGTTGTGTAACTTGAAGAGTAGAGTAATCCTCTGTCTCTTTTGATCTTTTGTTGATGAGAAATCATAGCCTAAATTACAGAATCTCTCCTGAGAAATAAATAATAAAAGTAAGACTTCAAACTTATAATAAAAGTAAGCCTTTAAACTCACTTTTGTTCTCTTTCTCTCTTCCTCTCTTCCTCTCTTTCTCTTTCTTTCTTTCTTTCTTTCTTTCTTTCTTTCTTTCTTTCTTTCTTTCTTTTCTTCTTTCTTTCTTTTCTTCTTTCTTTCTTTCTTTCTTTCTTTCTTTCTTTCTTTCTTTCTTTC